>SKCR01004926.1:0-74172 GCA_019454045.1 Zanthoxylum bungeanum | reverse complement strand
GCGATCGATAAACTTAACTATATATGCTCTCGAACTCTTTCTTATGAGTATCTCTAACTATCATTGTATTAGCATAAACACTTCAATCATTTATATATATATATACATACATTTATATATAAACACAAATCAACAAATTAAGTACTCCTCGCATGAGTTACTTACCTAGCTTCGCAAATTCTCCACAATGCTGATTAAATTTGATCTTTATATATTCATTTGACAGGTATTATCAACATACACGATAATATATGAACATGGGTTGTAAGTGAAAATTTTGTAATATTCAGTTCTCTAGTTTTTTGGTGATAGCTCCTAAAAGCAGTGGAATTTGTATTTATATTAAAAAAAAATTGAAATTAATCATGCTTTTACTTAGTAACCGGACATCTTGCCTCAGCAAGTATTGATTGTTCATGTCAAACGGTAGAGCCTTAGTTAATTTAAAAAAATGATGATGATGATAATAATTAAGTTTCTACTTAGTAACCAGACATCTTGCCTCAGTAAACATTGATTATTCGCGTCAAACGATAGAGCTTTTAACATTTGAAATCCGAGTAGTTAAGTCCGTATGGGTATCTTAACACCTAGTGCCCTAAAGCCAACTGGTTTGGGAATCACTGGCCAAAACCCGTTACAAGGATTGAAGATGTATTCAAAAAAATTACATTTATAAATAAATTTCAAATGCCAAAAAGGTGTGAATTCTTATATAACTTTAGGACAAAAATATTACTCTCTTTTCAACTACACTTGTGAATATTGTGGGATAATGAATTAATTAATACCTTGTTAATTGTGTATATAGAGAATGATATAAAGTACAGGAGAATTTACTTATTTAGTAATTTAGAAGGAAATAAAACAACTACTAACTTGGATAAGAATTTCACTTTTTAGTTTTCGCTTAGATTACTAGGGACTAGTAATAAGCTGATTGGGGGTGTGATTGGGACTAAAAAGTACATATTTATTGAGAGAATAAAATATTATTTTACACTTGTGGTTCACTAATCCCCTTAATTTAGCACGTTTATGTAATAATATTTAAATTTATGTTTTATATTTTTTTTATTGTGATTTTTATCTTTTATGTAGGTAAAATATTACTTTGGATACATATATAGAAAAATGGACTTGACATTTGGACTTTGGCGGCTAGAATTTTAATAGGGTATTCTGACAGTGTATAACTTCAGAAATTCCAGCCTTGTGCAATGCTCGTATTTTGGCCATAATTGTTTACTCCGAATTGGATTAAGGTGATTCAAGTTCCAGATGAAAGAAGACTCAAAGATCTACAACTTTGATGCTCATAATATTTTTGAATTCTGAAGTTTTCAAGACCGAAATTGATGAAGAATACAAACTATGTTAAATATCAAATCTTAAAAAAAAATTAAAGAAAAAAATAACTTTTGTCAATTTCATGTTTGGTGGAGTGTTTTGTGGCGTTTTTGTGGAGTGTTTGGTGGAGAAATTGGTGGAAGTCTTTTCTTTGCCTATGAATTGAAGCCATAATTTCATTTTCGAATTCACACTTTTTTTTATTTCTCTCAAGGAATTGAAGATTGTATCTTGTGTGTTTAATTTCCTGTAATGTCTTTTAATTTTAGTAATAAAATTATGTATGTTTTTAATTACAGTATGAGTAGCTAATTACTTTCCGCTGGGGGAATGGGTGAAACTTTTATTATCTAAAGTTTAGATTAATCTCACTTATATTATAATATATAAATAGTAATGAATAATAATTAATTGAGAACTGGACTAATTATTGACAAACTGTTCTACCGCCTATATGGCTGGTTTTATACGATTTAGTCATAATTTAGTACCAAACTGAACTTGTTATAGACGAACGATATCCCCACCTTTCTGGCTGGTTTTATGTTTTTGGCATATTTAGTACCTTGGTAGGACTAGTTATCGACAGAAATAACTACCGTTTTTATGGCCGGTTTTATATGTTTTGGCATAGTTAATTCTGGAAGTTAAATTAATTGGGCTATAATGATCATTTATATATTATAAGAAGTGAGATTTCTAAATATAAAATATTAAAAGTGAATCTCATAACCCAAACATTTTATTTTATTGTTGTCATCTAATTCAAATTCTCTAAACAACTTTAAACAAATCAAATTTTTTTCTTTTCATTTAAATTATTATTTTACCATACTAAATCTATTCCCGGTGGATCGACCTCGGACTTACCGGTTATTTTATTACTTCAACACTCTTATACTTTGGAGTAAAGAACCACTTTTTGAGTATGTCAAGTTTTAGGCACCGTTGCCGGGGAATACAATTTAGTAAATATAATAATAATTTTTATTTCTTTTTATTTATTTATTTATTTTTAATTTTAATTTTAATTTCTTTTGTCAGTTTTGCAGGTTGCATGATACATTGGTCTCGATCATCTAGTGGAAGAATAATTAGAGAATCGAAATGGAAATCCACTTACCCGAATTCAAAATCCAATTGATCAGGAAGAAAATGAGTCTCAGCATGACGATCTTAATCATCCAATGACACTCAGAGAATTATGAATCCTACCTGGAAGGGATCACCATCTTGCACTGTTTTCCCCCCAGATGCATCACGTTTCAATTTCAAACCAGGTATCATCCAACTTTTACCCACATTCAACGGTCTTGAATCATAAAATTCTTATCAGCACTTGAGGGAATTCGAAAAGGTATGTAATACTTGCACTATCAAAATTGCAGCATGAATATAATTCGACTTAAGTTTTTCCCATTTTCTTTAAAGGATAAAGCTAAAATTTGGCTGCAAAACCTTAGGTCGGGATCCATTAGAACATAGGATGATTTGTAATAACTATTTCAAAAAAAAAAAATTCCCACTCACATGACAAATTCCGTTAAGAGAAGAATCACAACTTTCACTCAAGATTCGGGGAAAACATTTTGCCAATGTTGGGAGAGATTTAAAGAGACATTAAATATTTGTCCACATCACGGGTTTGAAACATGGAGGCTGGTTGCCTTTTTCTATGAGGGGTTAACACCCCAAGGTAGACAAGTAGTGGAAATGGTGAGTTTAGAGATAAAAATACCGAAGATGGACTAGATTACCTAGAACACATAGCAGATAATGCACAACAATAGGACACAGTTGGCACTTATAAGTCGTCTGTCAAACCACAACCATCTGGTAGAGGTATGTTTAACCTTAGGGATGATCATGACCTTTCTGCTAAGTATGCATCTCTAGCTAAAGAAGTTGAGGCATTAGAATTGAGGAAGAGTGATCATGTCAAGTCTGTTCAAAAAGTCACCTGTCAAATCCGTAATTCAAATGAACTTGTCACACAAATTTTCCCAACCTTGCCAGTCCTGCAAGAATGTCTCCATGACCAAATTAGTTCCATAAACACTTTCAATAGACCAAATCCAAACCTATACTCCCAAACCTACAATTCTGGTTGCAGAAACCATCCAAACTTCAATTGGAGGAATGATAACCAAACACAACCATCACACCAACCTCCCCATGTATGCAATAATTTCCAAAATTCCCAGAACTATGCATCATATGTCCCACAACCTAGGAAAACCCTTGAGGATACATTGCATGCATTCATTAAGAAACATGAAGCCATCAATAACCAACATGTGCAAACATTGATTGATCTGAAAGATATTTTTTCCAAAATCATATATGTTTTAACCATTAATAAGAAAGGTAAGTTTCCTGCACAACCATAACCAAACCCCAAGAGTCATCAAAACCTTTACGAGGGTAGTTCTGGTAGTCAACATATTGACCAAGTCAAATCCGTTAATATTCTTCATAATGGTAAGGTTATCCACAAACCTAATTTTGAACCTCAGGAAATTGAAAATGAATCAGGTCCATAGGGTAAGGAAGAGGTTAATGAACCAGTATCTATCGTTGATGATAATAATTTGTCACATACACCACCGTTTCCTCAAGCATTAAGAATAAATAAATTGAACCATTCCTCAGAGATTTATGAAATATTCAAACAGGTAAATGTCAATATTCCTTTGTTAGATGTCATCTGACAGATACCATCTTATGCCAAATTTCTGAAAGACTTGTGCACCGTTAAACGAAGACATCAGGTAAAAAAGAAATCTTTTCTAGCTGAACAGGTAAGCTCTATTCTCTCCACCGATAATACTTTCAAATATAAAGACCCTGGTTGTCCGATTATTTCATGTATTATTGGAGATAAAAAAAATTGAACATGTTTTGCTTAATCTTAGAGCCAATGTAAATTTACTTCCATTTTCGGTTACCAATAACTTACTATTGGCGAGTTAAAACCAACTTCAACTACTTTATTACTTGACGATAGATCAGTCAAAGTACCGAAAAGAATTGTAGAAGGTGTGTTAATTCAAGTCGATAAATTCATATATCCTGTGGATTTTATTGTTTTAGAAACACAACCTAAAGCAAGCAATTATAAGCCAGTTCTTGTAATACTTGGTCGTCCATTTTTAGCAATAGCTAACGCTTTAATAAATTGAAAGAATGGAATCATGAATTTGTCCTTTGGCAATATGATGTTGAAACTTATTATTTTTGACATGTGCAAACAACCATACGATGAGGACAATGAAGACGAGAGCATGGATCTAATCGAACCAATTATGGAGGAATATTTTCAAGGAAGTTTATCTGATCCTACATAAATTTATACATCTAATTTTCTTGAATCACGTATACAATTAGATTCAAATAATCTTAATGATTTTTTACTTGATTCTACACAAGTACTGGAAAAAGATGGAGATAATCAAAATTTTGAGGAACTGGGAATAATGGAAGAGGAAAAACATGAGGAAATACCAAATTTGGAATTGAAACCTTTGCCAGGAGAATTGAAGAATGAATTTCTTGGAGATGAACAAACTTATCATATGGAAAGTTCTTCCTCTCTCACAAGCGATCAAGAAGGACAAATATCTCCAGACTTGAACCATCACGGCATAGAAGAAACTCTTGCAAATCTCCACAATCATTTTCCATTTCTCCCTCAAAATGCTCTAATAAAAATTTACAAAGCACGCATCGAAAGAATGAGGATTCTTATGAACCATGGTATTCTTATTGATATTGATTGGGTAATTGAGACAATGGTTCGCTTGGCAGGTGAGTCATCTGATTCTTTCATTTCTCACATATCTGGTTTAGGGAAAATCACATATACTAAGAAACAAAGAGCTAAATAATTAGGTGTTTGTTATAAATGTGCACGCTGGTCATGTAACACTCCTTGTCATTCTTTAGGAATGGTGTCTGATAATCGTGAAGATAAAATTCAATTCATTAGATATGGCTTAAGTAAGGAGTCTTTAGATGATATATCATTGACTCTTGAGACACATCCTAGTGGACATGTTTATCGAATAATTCACAATTTGCATACACAATTTAAAAAAGAAAGACAACATTATAGTCTCGAGAATCTGACTTTAAAAGACATTGTTTGCCAATTTATAAGAAAATTGGATGTGAAGCATATCCCCGACCTATAGAGGGCGTTCAAGTCGTTACTGGACGTAAAACTATAGGAAGATGTGAGCTATAATCACAACTATCTGTACATATTGCTTCAATTATTGTTTTGATTTACTTTAATTTACTGTTTTGATTTCCTTTACTTTAATTTTCACTGACAGTATCCAAAATTTTTGACTTTCACGATCTATTTTATTGTTCATCTGACAATTGTAATTTTGCAAGTACTAGTGCATTTATTACTCACCCTTTTTCAGGATCTATAAATTCAGCTCGTCATTCTTCTCTTCAACACATTCCGATAAAAGAGAACAAAAATGGAGATAACTTCAAGAAGATGAGTCATTAATATCTGTGTGTTTTATGGAACTAGCTCTCGAACTAAACTAGAATTTATTGAGGCTGCAAAAGAATTGGGTAGAGTTATGTGTAACGACCCAGGTTATTTTAGTATTTTGCGTAAATTATATTTCGCGTATGGGGTCGCGTCCAAACGCGAGGTCCATTTTTATTATAAAATAGAGACTTTTTTTAGAAATTAATTATAAGATAATAATAATTCAACTTGAAGGGTTAGATTGTAATTTACCAACTTGAATAAATGGATTTAGATATTTCTTGCTCATGATACACGTGTAACGCTCATATTTAACACACATATATATATATATATATATATATATATATATATATATATGCACCACACGTGCATTACATTAATACACACACATGTGATCAATACACACACGTTCAAAAGATACACAGCACACACACCTGATACCCACACACACGCACATCACTAATCTACATAGCAACACACACATAGTTCACACAGAACAGAGAGAATAGGAGAATAGAAGCAAGCCGAGATTAAGAGAATAGAAAGAAGAAGATGAAGCCGTGAAAGAGAGAATAAGGAGAGAGAGAGAGAGACCGAGAAACAGAGAAGGAATAAGAAGAGATTAGGCCGAAAAGAACGATGAAACAGAGCCGAGAAATGAAGAGGGACCGAGGAAGAGAAACCAGGAAAGAGAGAAATCCAATTTGTAAGTATACTATTGCTATGATTTCTTTGGCATGGTTGAATTGGTTATTTAGGTTTTAGGATGACTGATTTAAATAAACAGCTTCAATTATTTCATCATGTTTTGAGAATAGCTAATGTATAAATGGTGGATTTGAGTTTGTTTGCTTAACCGTGAAAATTAGACGAATAAGGTGGTTAGAAACATGCTGAATTGAGTTTCTAATTTGGTTTAATACATGGAATTGATAGAAATTGGAAGATTCGAATTTGGGGGAAATTGGCAGAAACCCTAGACAATTGGGGAAGTTTGGGGGTATAGTAGACTCATAGGGGATTCATCCATAAAAATTTCAAATCCAAAGTCTGACCCAAAAACCTGGAAAATTCTGGTTCATATATTCTTATAAGTTCATTAAATATTTCTTTGTTCTAACAATCCCTTATTCTTATAGATCACATGTCATCAATATATGTTTTAAGATCATGTTTTACTTATATGCTCTTGTATGTAAATTAAGTATATTTATTTATTTTTCCGTCACAATTTACCTGTGTGTGGTATTGTCGGAAGTGGTAAGGATTATATGATATTATGGATTTAGTATATAATAAAGTATGGCTAGAGTAGAAAGAAGCATGAAAAATGCATTTGCATATGTGTATGTTAAGATTTTCAGCAGTTGAGCAAAAGTTAAGAATGTTTTCAAAGATTCAAAATGTTTTAAAGAAAAGTTTCAGAATGCTTTTGAAAGAAATGAATTTCAGAAAATATTTCTTACAGTTTTGAGATTTAAGCATGAGTTTTATATTTTCATGGCATGAGGGAAAAACTCACCCCAGTATGTAACTTGAGACACAGATGGAATTGACGGATTTATATACATGTGCACATGTGGAGGACTAGGGGGACGCCCCTAGATCCTCAGCGCTCAGATAACATTTTTGAGATGCGCCTACGGGCGGAGATGCATAATTCAAATTTCAATTTTTAGAAAAAGGATTTCAGATTTCAGTTTTCAATTTTCAGAAAAAGAGTTTAGAAAGCGATTTTAGACAGAAGTACAAGAAAGAGTTATCGGTTTTCAGATTCTCAGTAAACAGTTTTCAGAAACAAGATTTTAGAAATAGTTTCCAGAAACCAGAGATTCAAAGCATGATTTTAGAAAGATTAGTTTTATTAAGAGATTTTCAAACAGAGTTTCAGAAAGAGTTTTCAGAAAGCAGTTTTTCAGAAAAGGTTTTTCAAAAAGTATTTTCCAAAGATATGGCATAAATATAGATCACTATAACTTATAGGTTAAGCATATAAGTCATACATTCTGGTTAATATATGAGATGCATATAGTTAACATTGAAGCATGATAGCATGATTACATCTATATGGATATATGATTGATGTTGTATGTATGGTATTTTGTATCATGATTACATCTATGTGATTATGATTGATGCCCGTGTGTATTATATGGTTACATAGAAGAAATAATTTGTAAGATACTAGCGTATGACAACATGATTACATATACATGTATGGTGTTATTGAGTTGAAAATAAGAAATTTGCAAAGGCATGTATTTATAGCATTTAAGCTTAATAAGTTCGAATATGAATATATGAAATTACAGATGTATGGTACATTAGTTTGTATATGTTTATGATATTGTGATAATTTGTTATGTAAGTAAATTTATTTACCTGCGTGTGAAATATATTAATGACAGAATTAGTATATAGAATATAGATAGTTAAAGACGAATGTTTAATAGAAAGAATATTATATAAATCCGATTTGATGATATTTCAATGAAATAAAAGAAATGTAAGTATGATAAATAACCAAACTATATTAGCAAAGAATAAGTAGTTAAGTATTGAGATATCAGAGTAGCGCATCAGAAACATGATGGAGATTGACTTAATAGATGGGGATGTAATAATTTGATGAGTATATTTTAAATACATGTGTTTGACGCTCAAGGAATGAGCATAGTTACTTACTGAGTCATTATGACTCACACTACCACAGTTTGTTAGTTTTGAAGGTTGGTGACCTGATCGGTCAACCATAGATACCAGAGCTTAAGAAACCGAATAGCAGCATTACAGTCAGCCAGTCACAAGGTCTTGGGGGAAATAAAGAGTAGTAATTTATGTTTTAGTTTGTATAAGTTGTAACGTGCTGAGCACGAGTTTATTTTAGAAAAGTTTTTGTATATACGTATTTTCGGGTACGGAGCCCTGATTGTATTATGTCTGCATCGTATTTTAGTTGGGCCCTTAGATTGCATTAATGTCGAGATACCGGCCTGAGGCCGAGATTTTATTTTCAGGTTGTAAATGGATGCTGGCTATAGGCCAGGTTGGATGATGTTACAAATACATTATGCCGAAATTTTTCTAGAATCAAAGGCTTATGGAGACGGGATTAGCCTGTCTCCTGCCGGTAGTATCCTGGCTTAGGCGGGATGTTACATTAGAGCAGAAAGAAACATGCACTTAGTATATGGCTTTGGCAATCTTGGATTGTCGGGATGTGTTTCAAAGGCCGTACAAGATGGTGATAGTCAAGTTTTGGGGATCATTCCAAAACCTTTGACAGAGGATAACATCATCGGAAAATCAAATGGAGAGGCATGCATTGTTTCTGGTATGTCTGAAAGACTTATTGAAATGATCAATCATGCTGACGCTTTTATTGCTTTACCGTGTGGGTTTGGCATATTGGAAGAAATATTCACAGTGGCATCATGGACGAACTTGAACATTCAACAAAAACCCATTGGATTGTTTAATGTTGATGGATTTTTCGATTTTCTTTTTGTATTTCTTGAAGATGCTAGAAGAAATGAGTTTATTTCAAAACTGGTAAAAGATATCTTCCTAACTGCAAGAAAAACTGATAATTTAATTGACCAACTCTTAGCTTATGAACCAACAATCGACCTTATTCTTTCCACATTGAACTGGTATGGTAACGATCATGGCAAGAAGTGCAGAGTAAACCTGGATCTTAATCTGTAATTTTTCTTTTAGTTGTAGATTCAATTGTCAATTTCACACTAACCAGGTGATGTTTTCTAAACTCTACTTCTTCTTATTCAGACATTGGGGACAATGTCTCAATTTGATTAGGGGGAGAGGATAATTGACTTGTGTGTTTTTGCTTTATGTTTCATTATTGTGTTTTTATTTTTGTTTCGTTGTTATTTTGTGTGTAAAAAACACTAAAATGTTTTATTTTGATTTTATTTTGTGTTTTAAACTACACACAAACTAACTAAATTTTTTTGACTAACTAAGTGAAATTATTGTTCGGAGATAGCTGTGTAAGGAGTTTTCGCTCCTGATACGTATCTCAGTCTAATTCGTAACAACTGATTTTTTATTTATTTCCTTTTGAATTATTTAAATTTACAAATTCTCCATAATTTTGATTAAATTTGATCTTTATATGCTCATTTGACAAGTATTATCAACATACACAGTAAAATATGAACATGAGTTGTAAGTGAAAATTTTGTAATATTCAGTTTTCTAGTTTATTGGAGGTAGCACCTAAAAGCAGTGGAATTTATATTTATATTAAAAAATAAAATTAACCATGCTTTTACGTAGTAACCGGACATTTTGCCTCAATTAGCATTGATTGTTCACGTCAAACGGTAGAGCCTTAGTTAATTTAAAAAAAATGATGATGATGATAATTAAGTTTCTACTTAGTAACCAGACATCTTGCCTCAGTAAGCATTGATTGTTCACGTCAAACGGTAGAGCTTTTAACATTTTAAATCCGAGTAATTCAATCCGTAGGGGTGTCTTAACACCTCGTGCCCTAAAGCCTACTGGTTTGGGAGTCACTAGCCCGAAGCTCGTTACAAGGATTGAAGATGTATTAAAAAAAATTACATTTATAAATAAATTTCCATTGCCAAAAAGGTGTGAATTCTGATATAAATTTAGGACAAAAATATTACTCTATTTTCAACTAAACTTGTGAATATTATGGGCACAATAAATTGATTAATACCTTGTTAATTGTGTATATAGAGAATCGTATAAAATACATGAGAATTTACTTATTTAGTAATTTAGAAGGAAAGAAAACAACTATTAACTTGGATAAGAATTTCACTTTTTAGTTTTCGCTTAGATTATTAATGACTAGAAATAAAGTGGTTGGGGGTGATTGAAACTAAAAAGTACATATTTATTGAGAGAATAAAATATCATTTTACACAGTTTCACTAATCCCTTTAATTTAGCACGTTTATGTAATAATATTTACATTTGTATTTTATATTTTTTATTGTGATTTTTATCTTTTATATAGGTAAAATAATACTTTGGATACATATCTAGAAAAATGGACTTGACATTTGGATTTTGGATGCCAGAAATTTAATATGGTGTTCTAACAGTGTACAACTTCAGAAATTCCAACCCTATGCAATATTAATATTTTGGCCATAACGTTTTACTCTGTTATCGGATTAAGGTGATTCAAGTTCCAGATGAAAGAATACTCAAAGATCTACAACTTTGATGTTCATAAGATTTTTGAATTCTGACGTTTTCAAGACTGAAATTGACAAAGAATCCAGAGTGTGTTAAATATCAAATCTTTAAAAAAAATTATAATAATAACATTTGTCAATTTCTCCACCAAACATGAGTGTTTTGTGGAGTGTTTGGTGGAGTGTTTGGTGGAGAAATTGGTGGGAGCCTTTTCCTTGCCTATAAATTGAAGCCATAACTTCATTTTCCATTTCATATTTTCTTTGATTTCTCTTAAGGAATTGAAGATTGTATCTTGTGTGTTTAATTTCTTGTAATGTCTTTTAATTTTAGTAATAAAACTATGTATGTTTTTAATTACAGTATGAGTAGCTAATTACTTTCCCCTGGGGGAATTAGTGAAACTTTTATTAGTTAAAGTTTAGATTAATCTCACTTATATTATAATATATAAATAGTAATGAATAATAATTAATTGAGATCTGGACTAATTATTGACAAACTGTTTTACCGCCTATATGGCTGGTTTTATATGATTTCGGCATACTTTAGTACCTAACTGGATTTGTTATAGACGAACGGTATCACTGTCTTTATGGCTGGTTTTATGTTTTTGGCATATTTAGTATATTGGCAGGACTAGTTATCGACAGAAATGACTACCGTCTTTATGGCCGATTTTATATATTTTGGCATAGTTAATTCTAGAAGGAAATTATTTGGGTTATAATGATCATTTATATATTATAAAAAGTGAGATTTTAAATATTAAAAGTGGATCCTATAACCCTATCATTTTATTTTATTGTTGTCATCTAATTCAAATTCTCCAAACAACTTCAAACAAATCAAATCTTTTTTTCTTTTCATTTAAATTATTATTTTACTATACTAAATCTATTCACTATGGATCGACCCCGGACTTATCGAGTTATTTTATTACTTCAACACTTTTATACTTGGGAATAAAGAACCACTTTTTAAGTGTGTCGGATACATCCAAACATTTAACGAAAACCTTGAAATTAGCGATTTTTTACCCGAAGGTCTTACCGAGATTTCAAGGCCATAAACAGACTCCAAACGATCCCATGAACATGTGGGAATCGACGAAATTTCGATCAGAGTTACTGTTCACCGTGGGTCACTATTCAAATAATCTTCCTCCCTCGTTTCATGTGCAATCATGCACGAAACGGAAAATCAGTCACCGTCAACTTGTAGTACTCTCTGAGAGCTTCGATTTGGCGGATGGCTCGGGCCTTGAAACGAAGCGACAAGCCATGATCGAGAAACTCAATCTCGCATATTTCCCTTTCTCATACGGCCATTTTTCGGTGATACGGGGCTGCCACCGGCCACCACAAGGAGGAGGGGTGGCCGCCGCACCCCTATGGCTGGTTACGTCGGCCGACAGTGGCCGGCATACCTCCGACGTGCCCATGGGAACACAGAACGTGTTTGGGGTCGTGGGGCTCATTTAGGGGATGTTTAATATGTTCTGCCATTTTTGCAAATAGAAGAAACGCTTGGATATTTATAAGAAAGTTTCTGAAATTTACGTTTAGACCAACATCAAATTGCAATCAGGCCCCTGTCATGGGGCTTCCTCGGTAATTCACATTTTTTATCAGATTCAAATTTCGAAAAGTATCAACACGAAAGTTGTTCATCTCGGAAAAACTAGTTTGATGGTTCAAGAATCAGCTCAATCAGAGTTCATTTGCTATTTTAATAGCCGAAACAACAAACGTTTACATATATAACGATATAATCAGAAATCGTGTAACCGGTTCTCAGAACCATGCGTTTTCCAACGCGATAAAACTTCACTGTAAAATATTTCGTCCTATTTTTCAACACATATACTCTCATTTTAAAATACCATCACATTCCAAATCCTTAACTTTAATTCGGAAACAGTCCAATATTGTTCCGATAACTCGGGTTATTACAGGTGGATTGTCAATTCCCACCAATTATACTAATTTACAAATTAGCATGGAGGGTGTTGAGCCCTCTACTATAAATAGAGGTGTTTAACACCCTAGAAAATAAGCCTAAGAATCCATAGTTTTCTCTGAAAAAATTGTGGAATTTCAGTTTTTATGTGTTTTATTTTTTTAAGCTTTCTTGTAATTTTTTTCTTTCAGTAATAAAATTATGTGTGTTTTTAAAAAAAAAAATACCATTAATAGCTAATTTCATTCTGTTATGGTAAAATGTGAAACTTTTAATATAATAATATAGATTAATCTTACATATATTATAATATATGAATTTTAATCTAAAGACTAATATTTAATTTAAATATGGATTAATTAATGACAAAATTTGTTACCGCCTATATGACTGGTTTTATTTATTTGACATAATTGAGTACCTAATTGGACTTGTTATAGACAAATGTTATCACTATCTTTATGGCTGGTAGACCCAGCCACGGTTTCGGTTCTGAACCAAAATCGAACCAGAACCGAACCGATTAGAATTGACCGATTTTGATTCCGACCAGTTCCGATTTCAAAACTGGAACCGATTTTTTCGGTTCGATTAGGATTCGTCCCTAGCCGAATCTAACGGAACCGAACAGTTCCAACTAGAACCATTGGAATCGTTGAGGCCCAATGGTTACTAATCGTTGGGCAGGGCAGGCCCAACGGCTAGTAGCCGTTGGCTTCCTGCCCAAAAAAAGGTTTTATTTTTTAAATCTAATTACTAAATTATCCTTAATAACATTAATAAAACAGTTAGTTTTAGGGACATTTTAGGTATCACAAAAATAATCCAAAAATGTATAAATATGGGTCATTTTTTATTTTTTTAACACATCAATTCTCAATTCTCTCAATTTCTTTAATTATCTCATTCTCAATTCTCTCATCCTCAATTTCTCAATTATCTCATTCTTCAATATTTCTTTAACAAAAAATGACAAGCTCATCTGAGAACGCCATGTCCAATGTGCCAACCCAAGAGAGCGGCCAAAGTATCGGTATACGGAGAAGATAAGTTAAGTCTCGATCCTCTGATATTTTAAAAATTCATTTTCATTTAGTCGAGACTGAAAATGAAGGTCCAATAGCAATATGTAACTATTGTGGTGTATCTTAAAAATTTTCTAGTGCCTATGGCAATATAAACAAGCACTTGTATAGACATCATGCCGCTGAAATTGGATTTGATATAACGCAAACTCAAATGGGCAGGTACGCATCGTCCAGTAGAGGTACGAGTTCTTTAAATTTATTTAAATATTCTGATGCTAAAAATAGAGAAGAATTTGCTGAATTTACTTGTATGGCACATCTTTCTTTAAGTTTTGGTGACAAAATTGCTTTTACTAATTATGTTCGAAATGTTTTAAATCATGCTACATGTAAAATGACTATAAATACAACAAAACATCAAAATTTTAAATTATACAAAGATGGTAAAATTATTTTAAAAGAACTGTTTAAAGATATTAAAGGTCGTCTTTCTATTTGTTCTGATATTTGGAGTAACCATTGGCAAACACACTCATACATGGGTGTGACTTGTCATTGGATTGATGCATCATGGAACATGCAAAAATAACTTATTGTATTTAGAGTATTTGATGAGCAACATACTGCTGATTAAAGTAATTTTTGATGAATATAATTTATTAGGTAAAATTTTAACAATTGGTTTTGACAATGTATCTGCAAATACTGCATCAATTAGAGATTTAAAATAAATATGCCAATCAATATTGGGGGGTCGATTTTTTCATGTTCATTGCACATGCCATGTTCTTAATTTATGTGTTCAAGATGGTCTGACTTTTTTAGCACCTTAGATTGATCCTATTAAGATTGCACTTAATTGTATTTTGTCATATTCTCAAGTAAGGAGAGAATGAGCCAAATTTTGTAAAGTAAATGATGTTAAATCGGTAAAACTTTCACGAGATATTCCCACACGTTGGAATTCAACTTATTTTATTTTAAGTCAAGCTTTCCAATACAAGATGTATTATGTAATTTGTTTCCCAAAATGTTCAACATATTACAATTTTTACTAGTCAATGGGATATTTGTGAAAAAAATTTAGAACTTTTAAAAGTTTTTAATAATGCTACAAATTTTTTTAGCGGAGTTTATTATCCTACAATAAATTTATTTATTGTTGAAAATTTGAATATTGTTAGTACTCTATATGAGCATGCTGAAAGTTATGATCCTAATGATATTATTTTAATTGAAGCTATTGTTGTTATAAAGAGAAAATTATGATGGAGTTGGTGCTTGGAGTGCCAATCTGAATTGTATATTTTATTATTTATTAATAAAACAACTATATTTTCATTTCATACATTCTTAATGATATTTTCATTATGCGTATTAGATTGATGTATAGATATGCTAAGAATGACGTCGACCTTAGAATAGTTTTGACACTAGGTGTAAACTATTCTCAAAGTAAATATTCCTAGTCGTTGGTTTTGGAATACGGTCGAATTCCTATACCTAGAAGACTAGCACATGTCGTATATTGGAATTGGAGTTCCAATGGTTAAACCCGATGTACCATGAGTTTTGGAAACTCGTATAGACATGTAGGTTTTCGTTGAAGCGAATAATGAATGACTCATAGGTGATTCCTAAAAGATAAAAGTACACACCACCGTCAATAAGAATCGCCTCGAGTCGAGTAGCATATGTAATCCTTTGACTATAGGATAACATTGATTTTGTGTGAGATCCTACACACTTTGATGTCTTGTATGTCTGAAACCTTTCATGGTATGGCCTCTAGATGTTCGTTGGGTGTGGACCGATGCACTCAATAATCAAGTGCGAAGCAAGATATGATCTGTCGGCCCTATGTGTACCATAAGGGGTTTATGTATCCATGTGAGTAAAATCAAGATTCTTAAATCTTAGGCCAAAGTCGATCACCTATGGTGGATCGCATCAGTTATGAAGAATCATGGACATGTCAACATGAGATGTGTGCCTCGGAAACTTGACGGTATATTCTATGTTTCCTAAGCACAACTCGGATAGCCTACGACGGATGGATTGTTAAACATATGTCATAACCTTGATTTTTATAGTTCGAAAAGGTCGTTCGTGTTCTTCGTGAATTCGGAGGTTGCCGAATTGCGCACATATTAGCTAGGTGTAGACATTGCATTTTTACATGTGAAACCCGATGATGAGTCTCAGTTGGAGGCACTACCTTTTAAGTCACGGAAGCCGCGGGAAACAGACGTCGGAAGGGAGGAGTCAAGAATTGACTCATATTCGGATTAAGTTCGCTGGTTTAGCTTCGGGTTACTTGTTGGTTTTATGTTTTAAAAAATTATTCCCGGCCCAAAACACTCACAAATCACCTAACCTCGGCCCAAAACCCCCGCAAGCCCCTTGGCCTTGACCTAAAACCCCCGCAAGCCCACACACCTAGCCCACACAAACTAAACCCACCAACCAAAGGCCCACACGCCCACAACAAGACCCACACGCCCATTCACCCTAATACACACCCAAATTAAATCAAATATTAAGTTAAATATTAATTAGATAATGTGATTAAATAAAATAATAATTAAATCATTTACCAAATTAAATAAAACATAAAATAAAATCATGCCTAATTTAAACAAATCAAATATGTTATATACTTAAATTAAAAAGATGATATACCTAATTAAAATCAATCATAACAAATAAAAAATATTGACTTTCTAATCTAACAAATTAAATGCCTAATCTTAACCAATCAAATATATTGACTTCCTAATCTAAACCAAATTTGTCCCCCCTCAATCCTTGACTTTCCTTGCTCAACACAAAATCAAATCCCTTCCTTATGAGACAAGGTGAAGCCCTAGCCATTCTCTATATAAACAACCCCTAACCAAGACATGACTCCGCTAGCTCATACACATAATTCTCACGCAAGTCACAACACAAAAGGCCCTAGCCATTCACGACAATAGCAACAAGAAGAACACAAACAATTCTCTTCATCTCCTCCACTCCATAACCGAAAACAGCAGCCCCCTAAACCTCCACACATCACCGAAAATCTCCCCCATACAGAAGCCCTCCATCACCGAAAATATACCCCCAAACAGCAGCCCAAACACGCTCCAAACAGCCGCTAAAGTACCTCCAAATAGCAGCCCATTTCCCCCCGAAAATAGTAGCAAAATCCTCTTAAAACAGTCCCTAAAATCCTTAAAACAGTAACATAAAAACTGCACTTATAATCCTTAAAATAATCACACAAAACTGCACTTAAAACCCACAAAAAACACTCAAAATAGTCCGTTGAAACGTCAAAACAGTGACCTGAACAGTGAGTAGAAAATACAGAGGAAACAGCAGTAAAACGGAGGCCAAACAACAAGCAAAGCAGCAAAATAGTGAGCCAAGACGCTAAACCAGTGAACCAGAGAAGTAGAGGAGCATTACCCTTCCGATCTCCGCGAAACGCAAGTCCGAAAGTCGGAAAAAAAGGTTAGACCTGAAGGTATTTTCCACATTCGTTTTCTGTTTTATTTTTATTATTCATTGAGTATTGTTCGCATGATTGTTATGTCAAAATGCATGTTGTGGCCCTTGAGTAGATAAATATGCATGTATCATGAAATATTGTATGTTGTGGACTTGGAATAAAATAAAAGATGTGTCAACTCTCGCGGTATATCGGATGGAAACCCGGACATAAATTTCATAGCCGATTCCGAATGGACGGTAGTATGATCTGTACTCGGGATACAACTCCACGTACCGCTTGAGTAAACGACACCCTCTTTTGTTTTATGTTGCATTGGTTTATTTATTTTTCCTCATTTGAATTCTGCATGTTACTTGTTTATGCATGATTCAATCGAGCGCATGGGCTTAGTAAATGCGATGAAATGTCCCCTATTTGGAGGGGTTAAAATCCTTTACCACGATGCTTTGCCGCGCCGGTTGATGTGTGTTCGGTTGAATGCAAGATATGTTCAATCGGGCATACTCAGTTTGATATTATTGTTTTTAATTCTTTGTATGCATGATGCAATCGAGTGCATGGGCTTAGTAAGTGCGATGAAAGATCCCCTATTTGGAGGGGTTAAAATCCTTTACCACGATGCTTTGCCGCGCCGGTTGATGTGTGTTCGGTTGAATGCAAGATATGTTCAATCGGACATACTAAATTTCATATAGTTATCTTTATCTTTGTACTCATTGTAACGAAAGGCACATGGGTTTATTGTGTTGGATCAAAAGGTTCTCTATTCGGGGGAAGAAAAGCCTAAAAGGCTACCTTTACCACGATATTTGCCGTGTCTTTCATCTATTGATTGCATCGTCTATCCCCGTCTTGGCTCGACCTATTGTCATTGGTGTACCCATATTCTCAGCCCTTGCACTTTCCTTTATTCACTCAAAACACAGGTCTCCCTTAAAGCCCCCTAGCCTCAACATGCCCCCAAGCCTTCAACACAGCTCACGGCACCCACGCCACCCACGTAACAACACATTGCCTCACGCCAAATTGCTTTCACCGCTTCACACAAGCCACCTATCCCTTCACGATAAAAGCCCCTTAAACCAACCACCTGTCTCCTTCAGTTCATGCACAAACTCACGCACGTAGCACACTGCCCCCCCACCGCCTAAAGAGCCTCAACACGACACAAGCCTTCAACGCCCATAGCTTCATCACAAACGCACACTTGCCCCACGTTGATAGTCCCCACGCACTCAAACAATTCACGCAATTCGTCTGCCATTAAGCCGCTTACCACAAGCACAAATCGTCACGTCATTAGCCCTAACCTAGCACTCTCGCCTAGCCACACTGCCAGTGCACACACTCACAACTCTCACATAAAGCCAACTATACCATTCATGCATTTATTATGAAATCCCATATTGCCATTTTTATCTTTGTACGCATCATGATGAAAAGCATATTTATTCCATTGGTTGCATCATTTACCTTAGTCTTGGCTTAACGTATTACAATTCATATATCCATGTCATGATAGCATTTGAGTTCTATTTCTTGTGGTATATCAGATGGAAACCCAGACATAAATTCCGTAGCCGATTCCGAATGGACGGTAGTGCAGTCTGTACTTGGGATATAATTCCACGTACCACTTGGAAAAGTGCTCACATGTGTGCTTGTGCTTTCGTGAATACAATATGCCAATGAAGTTGTATGTTCGTTGCTACTTTGATGTACTTTCAAGCATGCAATCTTAGATGTGAAATATGTGTGAATTTAGGTGTAAGTTTTATTTTTGTACATGTGAATTTAGAAGCATGGTACTCTTGGAAAGAAGTGTTACTTAAGCTTGATTAAATTATTACACAAATCCTTTCATTACAAGTGACATAAGTAAGGGACCATTCCGAACCCAATGGTTTGAGGTCTTCCCTTGCGAGGGGTGAGTGCGGCCTTAAATCTCATTTTCCCGGTTCACACCGGGTGGCGACTCCATTATTCTCCGGTTTAGTCCCCCGCGGGCTACTCCGTACTCCCAACTAGGCCGCGAGCCTAGGACAGCATGCGTCGCCCAGTTTCTGTGTCCCACACTAGGCTTATATGACGAACGTGTCTGAACTTAGAGAGTCCCAATATTAAGTGTACTCGTTGAACACTTGGGTAGCCGATTACTTTTGATAAAAGATAATATTCGATATTATAATTATCAACCAAGATAATCATGTGTTATTGTATAACACTGATTATTTACTTTGACCTATTTGGATTAATTGGATTAATTCAAAATTACACAAATGGCTTAATTATAAATTCATAAATATATCTACCATTTGAGGATATTTTGGTATTTCCAAATTTGTATTAATAGGTGTAAATCTATATATCTTGATTTAATTGGATTAAATCAAAGTGTTTAGACATTGAACTAATCCATTAAGTAAATATTGTCTTGATTTAATTTATTTAAAAGTGGTAGACAATGAGATTAGTCACACCTAATTATGAATATTTGGATGAATGTAATTAAGAATACCTAATATTTGATAAGACATTTATTGATTAAAAATTACATATGTTTTGCTATAAATAGCAAGCTTTATGAAGGTTTTAATTAAGCTTAAGCAAGGTAAAAATTTGTGAAAGCTATACACAAGTATTTCTTAGAGAAAAATAGCCAAAGTTAGAGAAATGTTTAGAGAAGCTTGTGAGGTCTCTATAACATTTCATCTAGGAGAAATCAATATTGGATCTTGGAGTGAAGCTTACTAGCATTGGAATCAAAGTTGGATCTTGAAGAAAAGCTTGCAACATTTTGGAAGTTATCCTACCATTTAAACAAAGAGAAAGAAGTTGGATCTTTGCTTCAAGCTTGCTAGATAAGTTTGAAATTCTCTTACGTTATGAAATATGTATTGGATGCATGATCACATAACTTAATGTTGAAATAAGGCTAATAAATTGTGTTAGGATACTTTAGAAGTATAAACACAACATATTTATAATTAGGTCAAATATATTCATGTTGGACATGAAACAATTAATAACAGTTTATAACTCAAGATTAAAAGCTTAGAGTTAAGGCTACTATTCTAGAATCACTTGACCACATTTAGGTGAACTAGAATTGTTCATGAGATATTTCTTAATGGGATTCTAAAATTGGTTTATGATTATATTCAAAATTTACGCAAGTGCGTATTTAGAATAAATTTATGTTTTTGTTAAAATATTTATTATTTTGAAAAACTTAATTTTTATTCTATAACATGTGTTGATGTTGGTTTTGATGTTAAAATTAATTTCGGGTGTTTTGAAAATGTTTAAAAAAGTCGAAAACAATTAAAACAAAAAAAACATATGCCCAGCTCGCACTACAGTGCGCGCGGAACTATAGCGTGTAGTCGCGCGTCATGCGCACTGAATTTGTTTTTCTTATTCTGGATTTTCCGGACTCTGATTCAGTCTCAGTTTTTTCCTATACACTCGTAATGAAATATAGTATTTCATTAAAAATTTTAAAATTACACCCATACTAGATATCCATGGGTTAGACCCATTTTCCACTGCGTTGGACACCGATCCAACCCTAGGGGTTCCACAACTGTCCCAACAGAATGATATCAGTAGCAAGGCTTAACCACACAACACATGTTGCATGTTAGACATTTATTTTAATCTATGCCTATGTATTTTAATTTAATTATGCATAAATCATATTGGATATGTTGCATGTTTTAAATTAAAATTTTGACATAATTTTATTAATGACTTGATTGTCATAAATCTCTCATGATTAGGTGATTACTTTATTGTAAGTAAATATATTAGTAATGTTGGAGCATTATTAGAAGATCTGTCTTATCAATACAAAGATGAATGAGTTCTTATTACTTATATTCAATATCCTCATTAGTGTGAGGGTATAAGTGCTCGGAACTTAGGTCACTCTGGTAAAATATTAGATGTAGCGTGATGGGTTAACGCAGTCACCCAATATCATCACTAGTGTGAGGGTGTACATACAAAGCTCATTTTTGCACATTGATAAGTAAACACCTAGAACACGTCTTAATCCAATATTATCATTAGTGTAAGGATAAGAAATGGTTCAGGGCCCAACAAGGAGTCACATGATGTGATTGACTTGTAAGGTCTACCTAATGAGTTTATAAAGGCCAAGATCATCATTAATGTGAGGCTGGAGTAAATGTCATGGGATCCACTCCCCGCTATGAAATTTTGATAGTCAAATTTCTATTTTCCGTTAAGGGAGATTACAGAATTACTTAAAGTAATGGGAGAGCACTAATAGATTTAAAATTCCATAATCAATTAGTGTTATCACTTTTGAAATGAAAAATGTTCTGCTACTACTCAAAAATATTATGTTGTAGATGGCTGCCGCTAATCCATTGATGAAAATTTGGATTCCAATAAGCTAAAATGAGTCGATAACTATTTAGAATGGGAAATGAACATGCGCCTTGTCTTGGAGTATGAAAAGTTGACTTATGTCACGATCAATCCACTGCCTATTGGTATCGATCCTGACTCCACTCCAGATGAGCGAGAAACTTTTGATAGATGGAAGGATGATAACCTGAAGGTGAAATCCTACATCTTGGGATCGATGGTTCCAGATTTGCTGAGACAGTACATTGAAGTACCAGATGCTTGGAGCATCATGCGAACACTTAAGAAGTTGTTCGAGGCAAACCAAAAGATGAAACTTTATCAAAGGTCTAAGGAATTGTTTCGTGCTGAACTCGAGGAGGGAGGAGATGTCAATACACATATTTTGAACATGATAGACCAGATTTGATATCTGGAACGACAGGGCATTGTGTTTGATGAAAGGCTGGGTCGTAAATTGATTTTGACTTCTTTGTCTGGTTCTTATGCTGGCTTTGTATTAAATTTCCATATACATTCTATACAAGCCACATACGAAGAACTTCATAACATGCTACGCATGGCGGAGCAAGATTTGGAGAAAGGCAACCCCACACTGTATCTCCATGTTAGGGATATGCCCTATACCCAACTTGTGGATGGGCTATATGTACATGTATTTGTAATATTTTCATTAATTAATAAAATAACAATCTTTATTATACGTGTCTTACATAACTTATATGAATCATCAACATTTTAATAAAGCCCTTGGAGTAAGAAGACGATGGCTTCCACGTCTTATGAGAATCATTACACTTAAATGTTCGTAGTCATAGTTTTGTGAATAATCTGGGCATTCACAAAGCGGAGAGACTAGCATGATGATATGATCCGCCCTTAAGTGGGGTAGCCGATCTCATAGGCTACTAGCGGAGATCCGTTCGCTTGGTGTATCACATGGATGCATGAGTTGCTCGTGTCCATCGAACTGACCGCCGAAAGTTTTCATATGGAGTGTTTATCCCATGTGTCTGTGAGAACTTTCATGTATCGATTATATGACTAGTCCTTAGACTTGAGGTCTTTACAATCGTATGTGTGGATCAAATAAATTTGACGTTCTCCTTCCCTAGTTCAAAAGATCTGGTCATAAGGGTATGATTGAGTCATTTGTTGAAACACATGAAGTTTGTAAAGATACAATAGAGAATTGCCACTCTCTCGGATATTATTTTCTTATAAGAGTAGTATTCCAGTTCGCGGGTTGATATGTGTGATCAGTGCTTGAGACTGTGGCCACAGCGGAAGAATCATGTGAGATTCTTGGGTTAGCACGATTCATGACACTATCAACATCATACATTTGACTATATGGGTAGACATTTTCCATACCCTAGGTCAAACAGTGGGGATACAGTGAGGCGAGGGACCGTATCATATGTAAAACGCATACAGAATGTGTATATATCTTTCCTTCTCATTTGGGGGTCTTGGCATGTTGCTAGATGTCAACCTTGGTTATTGAAATCGAACGACCATCTGATCAGAGGATAATTTATGTTCGATTAAATTATCACGATTCATTTCATGTCCAACTTAAGGGGAACCCAAAAGGTCACACACAACAAAGTCCACTGATATGTGTGATCAGTGCTTGAGACTGTGGCCACAGCGGTAGAATCATGTGAGATTCTTGGGTTAGCACGATTCATGACACTATCAACATCATACCTTTAACCATATGGGTAGACACTTTACGTACCCTAGGTCAATAGTATAAGACAATTATGACCCATAGCGTCACTATTTGTAAAAGACATTGTGGTTTTTGTACAAATTAACTATGTGACAATGGAAATTGCTATTTTATCATTATGTAATTAGATTACTTAAATATATAAATGATAAAAGTCCTTATGATTAGTTCCAGATTATAAGATATGAGACAATATCAATCCACAAGGGTTTAATCATTAAATATCCTTAGTCGTAGTATTATCGAGACTGGACATCGATAATGCAGAATAGACTAGTATTGCACTTGTGTGTGTTATGGAAGTGTAACAACATAGTTCTCATATATTTAAGTATTGGATACTTATGCAAGTGTGATAGGAGGTTGTGTTTACCGATGGTACGGAAACAGCTTCGCTCTGGATAGACCCTGCGGAATCCCATTGGTAGTATGACTATGTGTTTATGGGAATCCGCTTCAGGGTAGGTGTATTCGGTCTTAACCTGAGACTTGCATCGCTAGTACTTGTGACAATCAATAAGTTTTGGTTTTGGTCGACCAGGACTTTAACAGGTTCTGTGTACGCCTCTTCTGTGTTTATTGAGAATCGTAGTGTATTGGGTGTGATGTCAAGACGGAAGTATCACTTCAGTCATATAGAGATGATGATCACACAGGGTTACAGAACCGGTTCTCTATTATGTTGCAACTATCGGGATAATATGACAAGGTCATGATTATCCGATTATAGAGACTAGTTGCTTGTGATCTGATATATGCTTCGTACGGGGCAGACATTATTCCAGCCCCAGGCCTTGCATGTGACATCAGATACTGGATCGCAATACGCAATACTACGTATATTATGCATGTTATATATTATATATTCCTTAAAGAATATTTCTGGAGAATTGGGTAGGCACGTCGCTTTGCTAGAAGCCAACCAATTCTCGTAAACCGGTAAGAACGTGGTACGAGGTACACACGTGTTCGGATAGTCCGACGACCGGATTTATTGCCAACATATCCAGGGATCTCATGGGTCGCTTCCCGAAGATTCACTGATGACGTATGATTCAAACATAATTAATATAGGATTAATTAGAAGAGAGAGAAAATTAATATAGGATTAATTACGGTGAGATTTTATCTGGGATAAAATTCAAATAAAAGAGAGAGAACGATTAATTCAGAATTAATTGATTAAATAATATATTCGATATATTATATGAAATTAGATTTCATAAAGGAATTAAAATTGGATTTTAATTCGGGAAAATGAATTAATTTAGAATTAATTTGTGAGGGACTTTAATAGTAATTTCGTTAGGCATAATTATTTAATTAAATTTGATTTAATTAAGTCGGAACAGAAAATTCGTTAATTCGGAATTAACGAACCCGAGCCCGAAATGTGTTTGTGGGCCCACTCAAATTTCGAATCAAGTGGGGCCCACAAGTTACATCACTAGTCACATCACCTAGTCACTTTAATCAACTTTTAGTTGATGGAATTTGGTGGGTGGTTGATAACTTGTTTTATACTCAAGTTGATGAGATGAAAGACTTTTACCTAATATTAGATATTTGGTATATCTTATTTGTTTTTGAAAATCGAATACACAAGTCAATTTCACTTTAATCTCCATCTCTCTCATTCATGCCCAACTCACAAAATTCTCTCCCCCCGTTTGGCTTGGCCGAAACTTGCTGAGAACAAGGTGAAAATTTTTGCAATTTTTAAGTGATAGCACACACTCAAGAAATCATACAAAGGTGTTAGGAAAACTTTCCCATTGAGCTTGGAATCAAGGATCAAAGCTTGGAGCTTGATACATCATTCAAAGAAAGCTTGGAGACTTTCAAAAGGAGCAAAGTTTTGTTATCAACACATCCTACAACCGATCTTTGTAAGTATAATAACGCTATATTTCCTTTTCGTATTCACACTTTTATCATGCTTTTAATGTTCTTGGGATGATCTTAGAGACCAACAATGGTATCAGAGCCTATTTTGAGCATGAAATTGAATTAGGGTCCTTAATCTTGATTTGGGTATTTTTGATTTGAGCATGATTTAATCAAATTGTTTGTTTGAGTATGCTTATATAATTTTAACTTAGAGTTGTGCATGATCAATTTGATGAAAAATTAATTGGATTAATTTTCCCCAAATTTTTTAGGCTTGGCCGAATGGTAGTAGAACCCTAGGTCATGGTGATTTTTTATTCTTTAAATCATTGGATGAGTTTAAAGACATGATATAAATTGATTTGTGATTTAATTGGATTGAAATCAAAATCGGATATAAAATCATCAAATTTCTGCGACCAAAAGAGCATGAAAATGACTTGATTTTGTTTCAATAATGTTGGACATGTATTGATTATAATAAAACATGATTAATTGATTAAATTAGTATTTTGGAAATGTTGATTTAAATAATTAATTATGGCTAAACACTTTAATTAATTAAATTGTGAAATTTGGAATATTAGAATTTAATTAATTAGGCTTAATTTGGAATTGGGCTAAAATTGTTGTATTTGGGCCTAATGGGCTTGGTTGGGCCAAGTTGGTTTAGGACAATTGGATTGGATCTAAATTGGGCCTAAACCATTCATTAAGTCCAAATATAATAAATGGGCCTTTAAATAATTAATTGGGCCTAATAGGCTAAAATTAATTTTGTGGCAAAGGGTGCTTCCTTATTGGGCTTTGGTTGCCAAAGTCCATGCCTTAATAAATTAATTGAAAGCCCATTGGACTTTAATTAAATTGACATTGGATGTTAATTAGGCTTTGAGACCCATTAAGATTAGATTTAGAATCTAAGTAGTAAAGGCGCATTAAAAGTGTAATTATTTAATTTGGAACTAAATAAAGAATTAGTATTGAATATAAATTAAATCGGATTTAAAATTGTAGTTCGATATAATTCAAGAATTCGTACTTTGAGTACTTATTCTTAAACGAGTTGGACTCGCGCAAATCAAATCGTTGTTTGAACATTGGATGATCACTTAATTCAATGATTAATTAATTGGATTAGATTGATTGAATAACATGCTTTGTGTGAATACATGGATGTGTTGTATGAATAATGTATATCAGATGGATATTAGATTGGTGAGGGCAATTTTGGAAATTGTTATAATAAATTTAGAATTTATTAAATTGGACTTGCGTGTCTAGCATTTATCTCTCGATTCTTTGTAATTCTCTTCTCACCAATTCCCCTCAATGTAATGAGGTTTCTTTATTGTATTATGTAATTGGGTAGAAGTTAGAATAGTGCTAGCCGGGGAGAGGAAAGGGAGTGATTTGTTCTATGAATAATTTGTGAGATATCCATCTGCATATCATTATTAATTTATTTACCGCGCCTTATTATGCTTTTAGAATGCATGCTTAAGGGCGTATGATGGCACTGGTTTGTTGGCCAAAGTCAAGACCTTTGTCTATCGCGGATGTGTTTAAATCATGAAGGCTTTGTTCCATATCGTATGTCTTGCCCAAGTTGTGATTTATTGGCCAAAGTCAAGATCAATTCTTGTTCATCAGCATCGATTACGAAGCTTTCCAAGGTCAATGGGTCCCGCTTAACTGGAATCATTAAGCTTGTTGAGCCAAAGCCAAAGCTTAGTTGATTCAGAGGAAAAAGGCTAGGAAAATATATTGGATATATTGGCATATATATTGTATATATGTTTCGGACTTGGAGGTCCACCTACCGGATCTAGGAATTGGATGAGATCCCATTGATCTTAGAGATCTACCTAGTTAAATATCATACAGCTTGTTGGCCAAAGTCAAGGTTGTGTGCTATTAACGGGATTCTAGCCCACTAGGAAACTAGGTTTCCTGAGTACTCAACAGAAGGTTAGAGGCTCGCCGAAAAATAGTGGGAGGCCAGTATTGAATTTGTAATTTCGTTCAAATACTTGGCATTACGCACTTTCAAATTATTTCGTCAATTATATATTTATTAGTTGGACTAATATTTTATTATTTTTCTTGTAACAGTTGGACTGTACCCCAATATCGTTAATTGAATAGTTTGACTATTGCAATTAAGATGACTGGAAAGATCGGGGTTAGAGACATTATCATGGACGAAAATGTCTTTAATGGTGTGAACTTTCCTGATTGGGATATGAACCTCATGATTGTCCTAGAGGCTGAGAGGATGCTCTATACGATAGAGAGACCCCTCAGGCCTAAGCCCGGAAATGAGCAGCTGCTTGAGCTTGAGATTTGGAAGACTCATAGCAATGACAACTCAACTACTCAGTCTGTCATGCTCGCTGTGATGACCCCTCAATTTCGTCGCCAAAACAATGGATTGGATCTCTATACTATGATGGAAAAATTGAAGGACCTTCATCGATCTAACCTTAGATCGCAAAGGTATGAATTGCAGAAGAAGCTATTTCACTCACGAATGTCAGAGGGTACGTCTGTTGAGCACCATGTGCCACAGATGATTGCTGACATTGAACAGCTAGGTCAGCTAGGCATAACCTTTGAGGCTGAGACTTCTATAGATTTGATCTTGCAGTCTCTTCCTGATAGCTGGAGCGGGTTCATCATGAACTACAATATGATGAACCAAGACTATACACTTGGAGAGCTGATGGAAATGTTGTATGAAGCAGAAAAAGAGCTGATGAATGGCAAAAATCGCGAGGCGCACTTCGCTTCAACATCTCAGTCTCCGAGGGCTTGGCCCAAGGCATTTGGAGGTGTAAAGAAGAAGAAGAAGAAGGGCAAGGCCAAATCGTCAAAGTCTTCTGGGAAGGTTAATGAAAAATCCCAAGATGTATGCCTGCAGTGTGGCAAACGGGGTCACTGGAAGCGTGACTGCCGTGAGTACAAGGCGCACATGAAGGAAATCAAAGCGGGCAAGGCACCGGCTTCAGGTATGTTTGTTATAGAAATAAACATGTCTACTTCTAGTTTTAAAAATTGGATTTTTGATTCTGGTTGTGGTACTCATATATGTACTGATGTGCATGATCTACGGATTAGCAGGAGACTGGCCTCAGGAGAGATAGACCTTCGCGTTGGAAATGAGACTCGAGTCGCCGTTTTGGCCATTGGGACTTATATTTTGGAACTGCCCTCAGGGCATGTACTTAATCTTTCAGACTGTTATTATGTACCTAGTTTGATTAGGAATATTATATCTGTATCTTTATTGGCCCAATGTGGCTATACTTTTGTTTTTAGAAACACTGGGTGTTTTATGTACAAAAATGATATGGAGATATGCAGTGTTGATGTGAATAATGGTATTTATATTTTGAATATAAATCAATCTCAAACATATAATGTAACAAACAAAAGGCTTAAACTAAGTAACAAAGATGAAACTTATATCTGGCATTGTCGTCTGGGACACATTAACAAGACTCGCATATCCACACTTTCAAAGAGTGGGTACTTGGACGGATTTGATCCAAAATCATATGACGTCTGCGAATCTTGTTTATTAGGCAAAATGCCTAAAACACCTTTTAGCGGTAAAGGTGCACGTGCCACCGAACTGTTAGCCCTTGTTTATAGTGACGTATGTGGGCCCATGTCTAGCCAGGCTAGAGGTGGATATGAATACTTCATAACCTTTACGGATGATGCATCGCGTTATGGTTATGTGTATCTTATGAGACACAAGTTGGAAACCTTTGAGAAATTCAAAGAATTTCGACACAAAGTTGAAAAACAGACTGGCAAAAGTATTAAAACATTACGGTCAGACCGTGGTGGAGAATACTTAAGCAATGAGTTTCTTGATTACTTGAAAGAGTATGGTATTCTTTCACAGTGGACTCCTCCCGGAACACCACAATTAAACGGTGTGACCGAACGGAGAAACTGAACTTTGTTGGACATGGTAAGGTCAATGATGAGTCACACATAACTACCTATTTCCTTCTGGGGATATGCATTGAACAGTGCAACACTTATTTTGAATAAGGTTCTGTCAAAGTCTGTTCAACAGACTCCGTATGATATATGGACAGGAAAGAAACTGGGTTTCTCATTCCTGAAGATTTAGGGATGCTGGGCATACGTCAAACGTTTGGAAGGTACCAAACTAGAACCCAAATCGGATAAATGCCTATCTGTAGGATATCCTAGGGAAACCAAAGGATATTACTTCTATCACCCACAAGAGAACAAAGTATTTGTTGCTCTACATGCGGTTTTCCTTGAGAAGGAATTTCTAAATGCAGTGGTAAGTGGGAGGAAAGTAGAACTCGATGAAAATCGGAGTGATACTGTTCCTGGCACAGAATCCTTAACGGAACATTAACAGTTCATCAGGGATAAGACTGTACCACAATCTTCGAATACACAAGAACCGCGTAAGTCGGAAAGAGTCAGAAAACAACCTGAGAGGTATGGGTTTCTGATCTCACCTCATGTGGATATTAATCTTAATGAGGAAGACTAACCGGCTACGTATGAGGAAGCGATACAAGGTATCGACTCCGGTTTATGGCAAGATGCCATGAAGTCCGAAATGGATTCCATGTACACCAACAAAGTTTGGACACTGGTTGATGCACCAGAAGGCGTAAAACCTATTGGTTACAAATGGGTCTTCAAGAGGAAGACCGACATGGATGGCAACATACAAACGTACAAAGCTAGGCTTATAGCGAAGGGGTATCGTCAACGACATGGTATCGATTACGATGAAACTTTTTCACCTGTTGCCAAGATTAAATCCATTCAGATTGTGCCTGCTATTGCTGCATATTTCGATTATGAGATATGGCAGATGGATGTCAAAACCGCTTTCCTTAACGGAAACCTTTTGGAGGATATTTATATGTAACAGCCTGATGTTTTTGTCGTACCTAAACATACAGACAAGGTCTGCAAGTTAAATCGATCCATTTATGGATTGAAGCAAGCATCGCGTTCTTGGAACCAACGTTTTGATGAGATCATAAAAGAATATGATTTCGTTCAAAACGAGGATGATCCTTGTGTATATAAGAAGGTTAGTGGGAGCGCACTGACATTCATTGTCTTTTATGTCGATGATGTATTGCTTATTGGCAATGACATTCCCATGCTACAATCGGTGAAAGCTTAGCTTTCATTAAAATTCTCCATGAAGGATCTGGGAGAAGCAACCTTTATTCTGGGAATAAAGATCTACCGGGATAGATCTAGAAAGCTGTTTGGACTCTCCCAGAGCACATATATTGACAAAGTGTTAAAGAGATTCAACATGGAATAGTCTAAGAGAGTGTTGGGTTCTCTAAGAACAATAACCAAGATCTTTAAGCATAAAAGAATGTGAATACGCAAAGAAGTAGCGGAAAATACTCACTTTGATCGGCTAAGTGGATGTAGGAGATCACAAAAAAAATTTCCTCCATGGAAGTTGCTCCAAGTTTCTCCTTTGATGTATGTTGAGCTTCCAAGCTTGTCCTTGAATTCCAAACTCATGGATTAGTGTCCCTAACACCTTTGTATGACTCCTTTAATGTGCTAGCATCCAAGATTTTGAAACAAAATCAAGAAGAAGTGAAGCCTAGCTTCACGCCATTGAGAGGAAAAAGAAGGCCATGGTTTCGGCCAAGAGAGAAGAAAATGAGTGTGTAATTGTGTTTTGATTTTCCAAAAATCAAATGATATACCAAACTTAAAAAATTGATATATGTCACTTTCACATCAATTTTAATAATGCTTGTGTAAGAAACAAGCAACCATCAAAATCCCACCAACTTCTATCAACAAAAAGTTGATAAAGTTGACTATGTGATGTGACAAGTGTGGGCCCCACTTTAATTCAAAATCCGAGTGGGCACACAAACACATTCCGGGCTCGGGTTCGTTAATTCCGAATTAACGAATTTTCCGTTGCGACTTAATTAAATCAAATTTAATTAAATAATTATGCCTAGCAAAATTACTATTAAAGTCACTCGCGAATTAATTCTAAATTACTTCGTTCGCCCAAATCAAAATCTAATTTAATTCCGTTATGAAATCTAATTTCATTTAATATATCGAATATATTATTTAATCGATTAATTCCAAATTAATCGTTCTCTCTCTATTAATTGAATTTTATCCCAGATAAAATTCTCCATAATTAATCCTAGATTAATTTTCTCTCTCTTCCAATTAATCCTAGATTAATTATGTTCGAGTCATACGTCATCGGTGAATCTTCGGGAAGCGACCCATGAGATCTCTGGATATGTTGGCAGTAAATCCGGTCGTCGAACTATCCGAACAAATGCGTACCTGGTACCACGTTCTTACCGATTTAGAAGACATGGTTGGCTTCTAGCAAAGCACCGTGCCTACCCAATTCTCCAGAAATATTCTTTTAAGGAATATGTAATCTGTGTCAGACGTAGTATACGTAGTATTGCGTATTGTGATCCAGTATCGAATGTCACATACTAGGCTTGGGGCTGGAATTGTGTCTGCCCCGTACGAAGCATATATCGGATCTCTGGTAACTGGTCTCTATAATCGGATAAACATGACCTAGTCATATTATCCCGATGACTGCAGTACTAAAGAGTACTAGTTCCGTATCCTGCGTAATCATCATCTCCATATGACTGGAGTGATACTTCCATCTTGACATCACACCCAATACACTACGATTCTCAATATACCCAGAAGAGGCGTACACAAAACCTGTTAAAGCCCCGGACGACTAAAACCAAAGTATACTGATCATCGCAAGTATTAGCGATGCAAGTCTCAGGTTAAGACCAAATACACCTACCCTGATTCGGATTCCCATAGACAAATAGTCATACTACCAATGGGATTCCGATGGGTCTATCCAGAGCGAAGCTGTTCTCGTACCATCGGTAAACACAACCTCATATCACACTTGCATAAGTATCCAATACTTAAATATATGAGAACTATGTCGTTATGCTCCCACAACGCGCACAAGTGCAATACTAGTCTATTCCGCATTATCAATGTCCAGTCTCGATAATACTACGACTAGGGATATTTAATGATTAAACCTTAGTGGATTAATACTGTCTCATATCTTATTAATCCAGAACTAATCATGTGGACTTTTATCATTTATATATCTTGGTAATCCAATTACAAATGATAAAAGAGCAATTTCCTTTGTCACATAGTTAATTTGTACAACAACACCATATTTTGTACAAATAGTGATACTATGGATCATAATTGTCCAACATGTTAGTCTCCAAGACATGTCACAAGATCACTAAGCATGATTAAAGTGCGAATAAATCAAAGAGAGTTGTGGAAAAACTTACTTTGATCGGATGGGTTTCAAGACTTTTTATGCATTTCCATGGAAGCGCGAAGCTTTGAATGAAGTTCTAAACCCTTGGGTGAGTTTCCCTATCACCTTGATTCACTCCTTTATGTGCTAGCATGAAAAAAAATTTGAAAGAAAATTTCCCCTTCCATGGCTTGAAGGTTTCGGCCAAATGAGAGAAAAAAGGGAGAAAGTGAATAGTTGACACTTAATCCAAAAGTGTGTGTTATATATGGTTTCAAAAACCATGTTGGGTAAAGGCAAGTGGCTTTACAAAAACCATTTACCTTTTTGCCATCTACCACCATCACCTTTTGACAAGTGATGTGATTGGTGGGTCCCACCCAATTAAATTCAAAATTCAAGTGGGATTAGACAACACACTACGGGCTCGGTTACGTTTAATCCGATTAAACGAATTTTCCATCGCTACGTATTTAAATCCAATTAAATTAAATAATAATGCCTAGCAAAATTATTACGGAAGTCGCTCGAGAATTAATTCTAAATTAATTCGTTCGCTTGAATTAAAATCCAATTTTAATTCCGCATTGAAATCTAATTTCAATTAACATATCTAATATATTATTTTAGCCCAATTAAATAAATTAAATAGTAAAATCTAATTTAACTATTAAATTTACTTTACCGATTAATTCTGAATTAATCGCGTTCTCTCTTCTCGATGAATTTATTCCCAGATAAATTCTCGACGTAATTAATCCCAGATTAATTCTTTCTCATTTAATTAATCCCAGATTAATTTATTACCGTAATTAATCCCAGATTAATTTTCTCTCTTATAATTAATCCCAGATTAATTTTCTGTTCGAGTCAAATCTCAACGGTGAATCTTCGGGAAGCGACCCAAGAGATCCCTGGATATGTTGGCAGTAAATACAGTTACCGGACTATCTGAATATGTGTGTACCCAGTACCACGTCCTTACCGATTTACAAGACATGGTTGGCTTCTAGTAAAGGATCGTGCCTCCCCAATTCTCCAGAAATATTCTGAAAACGAATATGTAATCTTTGTCAGACGTAGTATACGTAATATAGCGTATTACGATCCAGTACCGGATGTCACATGCTAGGCCTGGGGCTGGAATTGTGTCTGCCCCGTACGAAGCACATATCGAATCTCTGGTAACTAGTCTCTATAATCGGATAAACATGACCTAGTCATATTATCCCGATAGTTGCAACATACAAGAGTACCAGTTCCTTATCCTACGTGATCATCATCTCCATATGACTGAAGTGATACTTCCATCTTGACATCACACCCAATACGCTATGATTCTCAATATACCCAGAAGAGGTGTACACAAAACCTGTTAAAGCCCCGGACGACCAAAACCAAAGTATATTGATTGTCGCAAGTATTAGCGATGCAAGTCTCAGGTTAAGACCAAATACACCTACCCTGATTCGGACTTCCATAGACACATAGTCATACTACCAATGGAATTCTGAGGGGTCTATCCAGAGCGAAGCTGTTTCCGTACCATCGGTAAACACAACCTCCTATTACACTTGCATGAGTATCTAATACACAAATAAATGATAACTATGCTGTTATGCTCCCATAACACACACAAGTGCAATACTAGTCTATTCCGCATTATCGATGTCCAATCTCGATAATACTACGACTAGGGATATTTTAATGATTAAACCTTAGTGGATTAATACTGTCTCATATCTTATTAATCAGAAACTAATCATATGGACTTTTATCATTTATATATCCCGGTAATCAAATTACAAATGATAAAAGAGCAATTTCCTTTGTCACATAATTAATTTGTACAACAACACCATGTTCTGTACAAATAGTGATGTTATGGGTCATAATTGTCCAACACAAAAATCCTCCACTTGGCCTATAGCCAATCACTCAAGTATCCTACACCTGAACTATATACGGGTCGCTCAAACTTCTACTGAGAAACAGCTTTCGTCAGCGGATTTTCAAGGTTATCATCTGATGCGATTTATTCGATAATCACATCACCACGATGTATGATCTTATGAACCAGTTGAAACCATTTGAAGTACATACTTGGATCTTTGATGAGACCAATTAATTATTTAGCCTGTGCTGTAGCCTAGCTCAGCCGCTAACAGAATTACACATAATCTAATTAGGATTATATAGATCCAAAATGCTTCTTTTGCTGCCTTAGCTGCAACAATATTCTGCTTTTGTTGTTTATTTGGCAACAGCATCTTGCTTGGAAGATTTCCAGCTCACTGTTCCGTTATTCAAACTATATAGTACCCTTATTACGACTAATATTCATTTTTGTCGATTTGGAAACTTGCAACGGTGATCCCAGTCACTTATAGTTCTCCTTCTCCATAGCTTAAGAAAGCATCCTTAGTTCGTCTAAGATACTTAAGGATGTTCTTAACATCAATCCAGTGACTATCATTTGGATTGGCCTGATTGTGACTCCATATGCTCAAAGCCTATGAGACACCAGGTCACGTACATCTTTTCAATGTACGAGTTCTCGGAGAGTGCCAACAACTTTTAGATATATCCCAGTAGATCCTTATTTCTAGAATAAAGGTTGTCTCTCCCAAGTAATCTATAGAGAATTTTCATGAAAGTCAAGCTTTCACCGATTATATAATGGGAATGTCATTTCCAAGAAATGATATATCATCATTATATAAGACAATCATTGTCAGTGCGCTCCCAATAACCTCCTTATATACACAATAATCATCTTTCATTTTGAATTAAATCATATGCCATTATGATTACATCAAAACGATAGTTCCAAGAATTCAATGCTTGCTTCAATCCATAAATGGATCGATTTAACTTGCAAACTTGTTTGCATGTTTTGGTATGACAAAACCATTAGGATGTTGTAAACATCCTCCAAAAAGTTTTCATTTAAGGAAAGCGAATTTGACGTCCCTATGCCATATTTCATAAATGAAATATGCAGCATTAGTAAGTATTATCCGAATGGATTTAATCATGGCAACAGGTGAAAAAGTTTCGTCTTAGTCGACACTATGTCCTTGACGATACCCTTTCTGTACATGCCTAGCTGTGTACATTTGTATGTTGCCATCCATGTATGTCTTCCTTGAAGACTCATATAGTACCAATAGGCACAATGCCTTTCGGTACATCAACCAGTGTCTAAACTTGGTTGGTATACATGGAATCCATTTCGAACATCATGGCACTTTGCCATAAAAGGAGTCGATACCTTGTATCACTTCCTCATACGTAGTCGGTTTAGCTTCCTAAATAAGATTGATATCTATATGAGGTGAGATCAGAAACCCATACCTCCCAGGTTGTTTTCTAACTCTCTCCGACTTACGTGGTTCTTGTGTATTCAAAGATTGTGGTACAGTTTCATCCCTGATGAACTGTTTGTGTTCCGTGAAGACTCGGTGCCTGGAATAGTATTACTCCGATTTTCATCGAGTTTTACTTTCCTCTCACTTACCATTGCATATAGGTATTCCTCTTAGGAAAACCGCATGGAGAGCAACAATTATATTGTTCTCTTATGAGTTGTATAAGTACTATACTTTTGTTTCCCTTGGATAACCTACAAATTAGGCACTTATTCGATTTGGGTTCTAGTTTGGTATCATCCAAACACATGCCCAGCATTCCCAAATCCTTAGGAATGAGAAAACCCGGTTTCTTTCCTGTTCATATCTAATATGAAGTATGTCTAACAGGTTTTCATGGAACCTTATTCAAAATAAGTATTGCACTGTTTAATATGTATCCCTAGAAGGAAATTGGTAGCTCAGAGTGTCTCATCATTAACCTTACTATGTCTAACAAGGTTCGGTTTCTCTGTTCGGACAAACCGTCAAATTGAGGTGTTCCGGGAGGAGTCCACTGTAAAAGAATACCATACGCTTTCAAGTAATCGAGAAACTTATATGTTTAAGTATTTTCCATCACGGTCCGACCGTAATGTTTTAATACTTTTTCCGGTCTGTTTTTATACTTCTTTTCGAAACTCTTTGAATTTATCAAAATTTTCCGTTTTATGTTTCATAAGAAACACATAACCATAACGCGATGCCACATCCGTAAAGGTTATGAAGTATTCATGTCCACCTCTAGCCTAGCTAGACATGGGCCCACTTACGTCACAATGAACGAGGGCTTACAGATCGGTGGCATTTGCACTTTTACCAAGTAAAAGGTGTTTTAGGCACTTTGCCTAATAAACTAGATTCGTAGACATGATTTGAATTAGAATCAAATCCGTCATAGTATCCACTCTTCGAAAGTGTTGATATACGAGTCTTGTTAATGTGTCCCATATAGCAATGCCACAAATAAGTCTCATCTGATTAATTCAGTTTGAGCTATTTGTTTGTCATGTTATATGTTTGAGATTTTGTTTATATTCAAAATATAAATACTGTTATTCACATCCAATGTGTTTATCTCAATATCATCTTTATAAACAAAACACTTAGTGTTCTAGAATATAAAGGTATACCCACAACGAGTTATACTAGATATAGCAATAATGTTTCTAGTCAAACTAGGTATATTATAACAGTTTCCTAATTTAAGTACATGCCCCAATGGTAGTTCCAAAACTTAGGTTTCTACGGTTAAAACAGCGACTCACATCTCGTTTTCGACTCGCAGCTAGATCTCAACTGAAGTCAGTCCCCTCCTAATCAGCAGATTCTGCACATCAGTACATATATTTATGTACCACATCCAGTATCTAAAATCCAATTTTAAAACCAGCAGTGCACATGTTTATAACAAAAATACATGAAGCCGGAGCCTTGCCCCGCCTTCACTTCCTTCATGTCTGCCTTGTCCATACGAAAGTCACGCTTCCAATGACTCCGTTTGCCATAGTTTAGGCAGATATCTTGGGATATGTCATTTGTCTTCCTAGAAGACTGTGACGATTTTGCCTTTGCCCCTTTTAGAAGCTCTGGCTCTGCCTCCTTGAGCATAGCCATCAACTATCCAAGAGTTTTTCTCTTGGTTTATAATGAACCTGCCCCAGCATTCGAGTAGAGTCTATAAGATTAAATCTTTGGCAGTCTCGGCCACGTAGGTAATGCCCAGCTAACCTAGCTTATCGATGTCAGCAATCATCTGCGACACCTAGTGCTCGACAGATGTACCCTCTAACATACACGAGCGAGAGAGCTTCTTTTAAAATTTGTACTTCTAAGATCTAAGAATAGATCTATGAAGATCCTTTAATTTCAATATCATGATATAAAGATCTAATCCTTAGTTTTGACGACAAAATTAAAGTGTCATTTCATCAAGCATAAAGAATTGAGCACTAAAGTTATCATCACCATGAGTCTTCCAAAACTCATGTTCTACTATTCGCTCAACTCCGGGCTCAGGCCCGAGATGTTTCTCTATCAAATAGAATAACTTCTCAGTTCCCAGGACTATCCTGAGCTTCTATTCCCAATCTGAAAATTAAAGCCATTTAAAGACATTTTCACCCAGGATTATGTTCTAAACGCTAATCTTTCAGTTATCTTGATTTCAATAGTCCAACTATCCAATCAACGATTTCGGGTACAATTAAATATAATGATTACTATAGTCTAACTATATAATCAACTATTATTTGATTGGTTAAATTCAAATATATTGATTACTATAATCCAATTATAGAATCAACTATAAATGAAGTAGTTTGAATACAGTCCAGCTGTTAAATGAAAACAACAATTAAATATTAGTCCAACTAATATATTTAAAAAACTTTTAATGATGAAAAATTTAAATGAGCGCGTATTTGCAAGTATCCAAACGAAATTGCAAATTTAATACTTGCCTCCCATTATTTTTCGACGAGCCTCTAACCCTCTGTTGAGTACTCGGGAAACCTAGTTTCCTAGTGGGCTAGGATCCCGTTAAATAACACACAACCTTGACTTTGGCCAACAAGCTGTATGATATTTAATTAGGTAGATCTCTAAGATCAATTGGATCTCATCCAATTCCTAGATCCAGTAGGTGGACTTCCAAGTCCGAAACATATATCCAATATATGCCAATATATCCAATATATTGCCTAACCTTTTTCCTTTAAATCAACTAAGCCTTGGCTTTGGCACAACAAGCTTAATGATTCTAGTTAAGCATGACTCATTGACTTTGGAAAGCTTCGTAATCAATGTCGATGGACAAGAAGTGATCTTGACTTTGGCCAACAAATCACAACTTGGACAAGACATAAGATATGGAACAAAGCCTTCATGATTCAAACACATCCGCGATGGACAAAGGTCTTGACTTTGGCCAACAAACCAGTGCCAATCTTGGATCTTGAGAGAGAATCACTCAATGGAAGAAAGTCGCTTAATATTTGTTGAGGGTTTTTCGCGTAATTGGCAACCAATTAATTATCTTTGATTAGGTCTCATCATACACCCTTAAGCATGCATTCTAAAAGCATAATAAGGCGCGATAAATAAATTAATAATGATATGTGGATGGATATCTCACAAATTATTCCTAGAACAAATCACTCTCTTTCCTCTCCCCGGCTAGCATTATTCTTACTTCTACCCAATTACAAAACACTTCTAAAGAAACCTCATTTACATTGAGGGGAATAGGTGAGAAGAGAAATACAAAGAGTCAAGAGGTAATAGGCTGGACACGCAGGTCCAATTTAATAAATTCTAAATTTATTACAATAATTTCCAAAATTGCCATCACCCATCTAATATCCATCTGATATACATTATTCATACATCACATCCATGTATTCACACAAAGCATGTTATCAATCAATCTAATCCAATTAATTAATCTTTGATTAATGACCATCCAATGTTCAAACAACGATTTGATTTGCGCGAGTCCAACTCGTTTAAGAATAAGTACTCAAAGTACGAATTCTTGAATTATATCAAACTACAATATTAAATCCAATTTAATTTGTATTCAATACTAATTCTTTATTTAATTCCAAATTAAATAATTACACTTTTTAATGTACCTTTGTGACTTAGATTCTAAATCTAATCTTAATGGGTCTCAAAGCCCAATTAACATCAAATGTCAATTTAATTAAAGTCCAATGGGCTTTTAATCAATTCATAAGGCATGGACTTTGGCAACCAAAGCCCAACAAGGAATTACCCTTTGCCACAAAATTAATTTTGGCCCATTAGGCCCAATTAATTATTTAAAGCCCATTATCATATTTGGACTTTATGGAAATGGTTTTAGGCCCAATTGGATCCAACCAATTATCCTAAACCAAACTTGGCCCAACCAAGCCCATTAAGCCCAAATACAACATTTTTAGCCCAATTACAAATTAAGCCCACTTAATTAAATTCTAATATTCCAAATTTCACAATTTAATTAATTAAAGTGTATTAGCCATAATTAATTAGTTAAATTAATATTTCCAAGACACCAATTATACTAATTAATCAAGCTTTATTTAATCAATTTATGTCCAACACAAATTGAAGCAAAATAAATCCAACATGCTCTCAATAGCTCACGACAATTCAAGGGATTTTTATATCCGATTTTGATTTCAATCCAATTAAATCACAAATCAATATATCCAAACATTTTAAACACATCCAATGGCTTAAAATCAAAAATCACCAAGAGCTTAGGATTCCTATTGCATTCGGCCAAGCAACATGAATTGGAGAAAATTAATCCAATTAATTTTTCATAAAATTGATCATGCATAACTCTAAGTTATCATTTTCTAAGCATACTCAAACAAACAATTTGATCAAAACATGCTTAAATCAAAAATACCCAAATTCAATATCAAGAACCCTAAAATATTTCATGCTTAATTTAGGCTCTGATACCATTGTTGGGTTTTCTAGGTCAAACCAAGATCATATTAAGCATAAAATGGTGTGAAAAAACAAAGAAGTAGCGGAAAATACTCAATTTGATCGGCTAAGTGGATGTAGGAGATAACAAAAAATTTTACCTCCATGGAAGTTGCTCCAAGCTTCTCCTTTGATGTATGTTGAGCTTCCAAGCTTGTCCTTGAATTCCAAACTCATGGATTAGTGTCCCTAACACCTTGTTTATTAGGGGTGAGCAAAACCGGTTTCGGTTCCGGTTCCGCATGGAACCGGAACCTACCCGGAAAAATTCGGTTCCGAACTAAGTGAACCGGAACCTACCCAATTAAACAGGTACCCTATTATTCGGTTCCAATCTGGTTCCGGTCCGGTTCCGAATTACCCTATTTTAAAATATTTTAATGAAAACTACATTCTAATACGAGTCCGTAGGACTTGAATCAACAGAACCATGCGTATCCACTACCATGAACAAGTCAGATTCAATTGAAAAAGCTTCTGAAACACAATCATCCTAGTCAAATGTAAAAAGAAATGCTAGAACCTACTGCTGCTAGTGAAGCCACCATATGCTGCATGGATAAATTGGAATATTAGGGACGGTCCCAGTAGCAGCAGCCAGCAACAAGTATGATACCATATGCTACTGGAGACACACTACTCTGGGAATGATATCATCAACAATTACACATGCTGCAGATTACAAAAAGTTGAGCTACAACTTAATATGTCATAAACAATTATAAAAAATTGTATGTAATGTTTGAAGTTGATGTGAAACCGGTTCCATGATCCGGTTCCGGTCCGATCATTTTGGAACCGGAACCTACCCGGATAAAATCGGTTCCTTTATTTTTGGAACCGAAACCTATCCGATTACAACCGGTTTCCGGTTCCAAACCCGAAAAATCGGTCCGGTTCCAACGGTTCCGGGTAGAACCCGGAACCGTTGCTCACCCCTACTTTGTATGACTCCTTATGTGCTAGCATCCAAGATTTTGAACAAAATCAAGAAGAATGAAGCCTAGCTTCACGCCATTGAGAGGAAAAAGAAGGCCATGGTTTCGGCCAAGAGAGAAGAAAATGAGTGTGTAATTGTGTTTTTTGATTCTCCAAAATCAAATGATATACCAAACTAAAAATTTATATATGTCACTTTCACTATTTTATAATGCTTGTGTAAAAAACAAGCAACCATTAAAATCCCACAACTTCATCAACAAAAAGTTGATAAAGTTGACTAGGTGATGTGACAAGTGTGGGCCCCACTTTAATTCAAAATCCGAGTGGGCCCGCAAACATATTCCGTCTCGGGTTCGTTAATTCCGAATTAACGAATTTTCCATTGCGACTTAATTAAATAATTATGCCTAGCAAAATTACTATTAAAGTCGTTCGTGAATTAATTCTAAATTAATTCGTTCGCCCGAATCAAAATCTAATTTTAATTCCGTTATGAAATCTAATTTCATTTAATATATCGAATATATTATTTAATCGATTAATTCCAAATTAATCGTTCTCTCTCTATTAATTGAATTTTATCCTAGATAAAATTCTCTGTAATTAATCCTAGATTAATTTTCTCTCTCTTCCAATTAATCCCAGATTAATTATGTTCGAGTCATACGTCATCGGTGAATCTTCGGGAAGCGACCCATGAGATCCCTTGATATGTTGGCAGTAAATCTGGTCATCGGACTATCCGAACACGTGCGTAATTGGTACCACGTTCTTACCGATTTACAAGACATGGTTGGCTTCTAGCAAAGCACCGTGCCTACCCAATTCTCCAGAAATATTCTTTTAAGGATATGTAATCTATGTCAGGTGTAGTATACATAGTATTGCATATTGCGATCCAGTATCGAATGTCACATGCTAGGCCTGGGGCTGGAATTATGTTTGCCCCGTAGGAAGAATATATCGAATCTCTGGTAACTAGTCTCTATAATCGGATAAACATGACCTAGTCTTATTATCCCGATGACTGCAATACTAAAGAGTACTAGTTCCGTATCCTACGTGATCATCATCTCCATATGACTGGAGTGATACTTCCTTCTTGACATCACACCCAATACACTACGATTCTCAATATACCCAGAAGAGGCGTACACAAAACCTGTTAAAGCCCCGGACGACCAAAACCAAAGTGTATTGATCATCGCAAGTATTATCGATTCAAGTCTCAAGTTAAGACCAAATACACCTACCCTGATTCGGATTCCCATAGACACATAGTCATACTACCAATGGGTAAACACATATCCAGAGCGAAGCTGTTCCTATACCATCGGTAAACACAACCTCATATCACACTTGCATAAGTATCCAATACTTAAATATAAGAGAACTATTTCGTTATGCTCCCACAACGCGCACAAGTGCAATACTAGTCTATTCCGCATTATCGATGTCCAGTCTTGATAATACTACGACTAAGGATATTTAATGATTAACCTTAGTGGATTAATACTGTCCATATCTTATTAATCCAGAACTAATCATATGGACTTTTATCATTTATATATCTTGGTAATCCAATTACAAATGATAAAAGAGTAATTTCCTTTGTCACATAGTTAATTTGTACAACAACACCATGTTTTATACAAATAGTGATGTTATGGGTCATAATTGTCCAACAGATGAGACTGTTGCTAGTGTCACATGGTGTCACTCTATCTAAGGACATGTGTCCTAAACCTCAAGATGAAAGAGACAACATGAGTCGGATCCCATTCGCCTCTACAGTCAGATCGATCATGTATGCCATGATATGTACGCGACCTGATACCTCATATGCTTTGAGCATGTGTAGTCGATATCAGGCCGATCCAGGTGATGGTCACTGGATGGCGGTTAAGAATATCTTTAAGTATCTTAGACGAACTAAGGATGCTTTCTTAATCTATAGAGATGGAGAACTTAAGGTAACAAGGTATACCGATGCAAGTTTCCAAACCGATAAAGACGACTGTAAGTCGCAATCCAGGTACATATTTTTTTTAACAACAGAGCAGTAAGCTGGAAATCTTCCAAGCAAGAGACTGTTGCTGATTCAACAACAGAAGCAGAGTATATTGCTGCAGCTGAAGCAGCAAAAGAGGCAGTTTGGATCCGTAAATTCCTAATTGGATTAGGAGTAGTTCCGTTAGCAGTTGAGCCTGTTCCATTGTATTGTGACAATAATGGGGCTATAGCGCAGGCTAAGGAACCGCGGTCTCATCAACGATCCAAGCATGTTCTTCGACGTTTCCATCTGATTCGTGAGATCATACATCATGGCGATGTGAAGATTGAGAAGGTCGCATCAGAGGACAACATTGCAGATCCGTTGACGAAATTTATTCCTCAGCAAAAGTTTGAGAGACATGTACATAGTTCAGGTGTTAGATGCTTGAGTGACTGGCTATAGGCCAAGTGGGAGATTGTTGGACAATTATGACCTATAGCGTCACTATTTGTAAAAGACATTGTGGTTTTTGTACAAATTAACTATGTGACAATGGAAATTGTTATTTTATCATTATGTAATTAGATTACTTAAAAATATAAATGATAAAAGTCCTTATGATTAGTTCCGGATTATAAGATATGAGACAATATCAATCCATAAAGTTTTAATCATTAAATATCTCTAGTCGTAGTATTATCGAGACTGGACATCGATAATGCAGAATAGACTAGTATTGCACTTGTGCGTGTTATGGAAGCGTAATAGCATAGTTCTCATATATTTAAGTATTGGATACTTATGCAAGTGTGATAGGAGGTTGTGTTTACCGATGGTACGGAAACAGCTTCGCTCTAGATAGACCCCGCAGAATCCCATTGGTAGTATGACTATGTGTCTATGGGAATCCGTTTCAGGGTATGTGTATTTGGTCTTAACCTGAGACTAGCATCGCTAGTACTTACGACAATCAAAACACTTTGGTTTTGGTCATCCGGGACTTTAATAGGTTTTGTGTACGCCTCTTCTGGGTTTATTGAGAATCGTAGTGTGTTGGGTGTGATGTCAAGACGGAAGTATCACTTCAGTCATATGGGGATGATGATCACGCAGGAATACAGAACTGGTTCTCTATTATGTTGCAACTATCGGGATAATATGACAAGGTCATGATTATCTGATTATAGAGACTATTTGCTTGTGATCTGATATATGCTTCGTACGGGGCAGACACTATTCCAGCCCCAGGCCTTGCATGTGACATCAGATACTGGATCGCAATACGTAATACTACGTATACTATGCCTGTTATATATTATATATTCCTTACAGAATATTTCTGGAGAATTGGGTAGGCATGGCGTTTTACTGGAAGCCAACCATGTCTCATAAATCGGTAAGAACGTGGTACGAGGTACGCACGTGTTTGGATAGTCCGACGACCGGATTTACTGCCAACATATCCAGGGATCTCATGGGTCGCTTCCCGAAGATTCACCGATGACGTATGATTCGAACATAATTAATCTGGGATTAATTAGAAGAGAGAGAAAATTAATCTAGGATTAATTACGGTGAGATTTATATGGGATAAAATTCAAATAAAAGAGAGAGAGAACGATTAATTCGGAATTAATCGATTAAATAATATATGAGATTAGATTTCATAACAGAAATAAAATTGGATTTTAATTCGGGCAAACGAATTAATTTAGAATTAATTCGCGAGCGACTTTAATAGTAATTTTACTAGGCATAATTATTTAATTAAATTTGATTTAATTACGTCACAACGGAAAATTCGTTAATTCGGAATTAACAAACCCGAGCCTGGAATCTGTTTGCGAGCCCACTCGGATTTTGAATCAAGTGGGGCCCACAAGTCACATCACTAGTCACATCACATAGTCAGTTAAATCAACTTTAGTTGATGGAATTTGGTGGGTGGTTGATAACTTGTTTTATACTCAAGTTGATGAGATGAAAGACTTTTATCTAATATTAGATGTTTGGTATATCTTATTTGTTTTGAAAATCAAATACACAAGTCAATTTCACTCTAATCTCCATCTCTCTCATTCACGCCCAACTCACAAAATTCTCTTCTCATTTGGCTTGGCCGAAACTTGCTGAGAACAAGGTGAAAATTGTTTTAATTTTTAAGTGCTAGCACACACTCAAGGAATCATACAAAGGTGTTAGGGAAACTTTCCCATTGAGCTTGGAATAAAGGATCAAAGCTTAGAGCTTGATACATCATTCAAAGAAAGCTTGGAGACTTTCAAAAGGAGCAAAGTTTTGTTATCAACACATCCTACAACCGATCTTTGTAAGTATAATTCTGATATATTTCCTTTTTATATTAACACTTTTATCATGCTTTTAATGTTCTTGGGATGATCTTAGAGACCAAAAAATAGGTGGGGATACAGTGAGGCGAGGGACCGTATCATATGTAAATCGCATACAGGATGGGTATATATATATTTCCTTCTCATTTGGGGGCCTTGGCATGTTGCTAGATGTCAATCTTGGTCATTGAAATCTAACGACCATCTGATCGGAGGATAATTTATGTTCGATTAAATTGTCACGATTCATTTCATGTCCAACTTGAGGGGAACCCAAAAGGTCACACACAACAAAGTCGAAATCAATGGTTAACAGTGCACAATACAAATATAACAGCATATATGATTGTTGTAGGAATTGTTCATAAATGGTTCAATGTGTTTAATTATTGAACATATCATTTATGAGGTTCCATAGTGGCTTAGGGATTGGTGAATGACGATGGGGGCACTTTGGGAATTGGAATTATAAAAAAATTACTATTCACGTGAATAGTAATGTGAATAATAATTTTTTTTTGTTATTTGTTTTGAATTCCAATTCGGCCCAAACTCTTATTAGGGTTTTATAATCTCATTAAACCACTAAATTAAGATCCAATAGCTAAGATTAAATTAGCTTTTATCCCACATCGGATTGTTAATTAATTTTGTTGTCTTTGGAGCACTATATAAACCCAAAAAATTCTTTACAAATTTGCTACACCAAACCTTTCATATCTTGGGTTTATATAAGTGAGCAACTCTAAAGTTTAAGAGTAAGCCACTGATTTTGAGGATCATTAAGTCTAATTGACTAGAGGAACCTTGAGTTAAAAGTTTTGAGGTATTTGCCTAGGCCAGCACCAAGGGCAAAATACCTGTGCACTCAAGGCGTAGTCTTGCCGTTGAGTTTTGGCTTTGGTGTGTGCATCTTTGGAGGACACACACTTGGGTGGCTCTTTGGAATGTGGAAGAGTTTGCCGAGTTCGAGAAAAGCTTGTAGATTGGAGGGAGGACTGGAGGAGTCTACGGTTCAAGTAAGTCTTTTTCTTTCTTTATTTTATTTAGAGTTCTTATGATAGTTAGCATGTTTAGGTTTATGTTATTTGCATGTTTTATGAGTTTTATGCTTAGAATATATAGTAACATGCCTAGGCTTGTAGAATAATCAAAACAAATGGGTCTTGGGCAAAGGGAAAACATCATAATAATTTTGATTTTCCGCTGCGCACTCGCGGCCGTTTCCCAACAGTTGCATCAGCGCGTCGTTTTTGTTTTGTTTAGTTCTCACTCGTTTGAACTCAAAATGTGTGTTTGAAAGCTCGTTGGAAAACTAACACTCTGAACTTAATTTTAGGCACAAGTTTTGCATGATTTGGTTAAGATTTGAATTGTGAAATTGCATTGAAAGTTCACGCGTCTGTAGAAAAACGTGAATATTAAATTTATTTGAATAAAATAAAATGCAATTTAATAATTAAATATTAATCAAAGTTACTTAATGCCTAAAATAATTCCAACATATTAAAACTCATATGCTTGATGATTCTATGTATGATTAGAATTGGCATGATTATTTTAGGGTGCAAGCATCTAGAGACTTTCTAAGAAATAGAGATTGTATTGTTTATCCCTTAGCTAAGTAATTTTTCCGTGATGAATTTAGAGATTTATTCCCTTTAAGGCTAATAAATATAAATCACATGTTTATAATAAAAGACATAATAAAAGATACAATGGGGTTGGGACCAAGGGGTTAATAAAACTTTCCAAACTAAAGTTAATTTAACCAAAGGTATTACTAGAGTTAGATAATGATTTGGTGTCTTCCTTCACTCACTACCTTTTTATAGCCAAAAGGAAAAGTTGTGAAGACATCTAGATAATCATTTACTCAAAGCTTACCTTAAAACATATTTAAAGTGTTGGACTAATTTGGAGGATCTTTTGTTTATTCCTGTCACCAAGGCAATAAGAGCCTAAGAGGTAAGGGTATTTAAGAGAGTTCGCTCCACCCTCCCTCTGGGGAATTTTCAATGGAGGAATCCATTTGACAGTTATTCACTTAAACTTGCTAAAATCCTCAATAATAATTTAAGTCTAAAATTTGCCTCCCATTGTAAAGTATAGACCCAAAGGGCTTAAACCGTATTGGCAGGACTAGGCCTTACCAGACTTACCAATACCAATTTTTCCCTAAATCGTACTACTAACAATGGTTTGACTTTTCTGAGTCATAATGGCGACCCTTAGGCGTGGTCTTATAACTTAGTGGCAAAGATTGGGTGTCCACAATGACTAGCATAAGCTATGGAATGTTTGATTGCCCAACCCAATGATCAAGGAATTGTGATTTATATCATAAATTGGTTGGGAACCTACCTAATTATCATATTTTATAACGATCGGCCCTAGTCGGAGTTATGAAATGATGATAATGGGATCCTTGCCCATAAGAAATCCATCATATTGGGGTTGATGCGATTTGCTTAAAATTTTAAAACAATTGAATGGGAGCAACTTCATAATATTAAAAGCCTATGTTATTATGAAACATTAATGAAAACATATTCCTAATTTTAACATTTCATCTTAACAAGTGGGTTAAAATATTTTACAAACATTCAAATGGAAAATAGAGTATCACTTCGTTCCATCCTTGATGAGCATAAACTCAAAGGGGACAACTACAATGACTGGTTTAGAAACCTTAAAATTTTCTTACGACAAGAAAAGATTTTCTATGTTCTTGAAAGGCCATTTCCCCCTGAACCCGCAGGAGATGCTGACCAAGATACATTTGATGCTTGGAAGAAACACATCGATGATGATTAGCAAGAAGTTTGCATAATGCTTGGCTCTATGTCGGATGAACTTCAGAATGCTCACGAAGATATGGATGCTCAAACCATCATCTTTCACTTGAAGGAGTTGTATGCAACTTTCGTTCATACCGTGAGATTCCAAGTGTCATATGCCTTATTCTAAACAAGGTATAAGAAAGGATCTGTTAGTGGACATGTGCTTAAGATGATTGGCCACATTGAAAAATTGGCCAACCTCGGGTTCATCATGGATCATGTGATAGGTCACGATCTAATTCTTCAGTCCTTACCAAAAGAATTCTCTAACTTTATTATGCAGTTTCATCTGTTTGATAAAGAAGCTACTTTAGCAGAATTGCACAATCTGATAAAGCAAGCAGAGAATGACTTGAAACCGGAGCTTAAAACCTTTGTCATGCTTACAGGTACGGACCTAAAGCCACGAGGCCCAAAGAAAAATAAGGGCAAGGCCAAGGCTCCAGATCACCTAAAGCCCAATGGTAAGGTGGAGAAGAAAAATGGAAAGGGGAAATGTTTCTTTTGTGGAAAGAATGGTCATTGGAAGAAAGACTGCAGATCCTTGTAAGCCAAGGAAGCTAGGGAAGCCCAAGAGGCCAAGAAGCCCAATGCTTCAGGTATTTTGTATATGATTGAACTATATTCTCAAAACTCAGAACCTTATACTTGGGTGCTTAACACCGGTTGTGGGACTCACTTGTGTAATAATGTGCAGGGCCTGAGAAATAGTATAAGACTCCGTCATGGGGAGGTTGACTTACGCATGGGTAATGGAGCAAAAATAGCTGCATTGTGCGTGGGGACTTATTCATTAGTTTTTCCGAATGGTTTAGTTTTAGACTTAGAAGATTGTGTTTATGTACCTTCTCTAGTAAAGAACATCATTTCAATTTCTTCTTTTTGTAATAAAGGCTTTTCATGCCTAATAAGTTGTAATCAATGTTTAATTTATTTCAATGAAATAAAATATGGAGATGGTATTTTGAATAATGGTATCTATGTCTTACAAACTAACAAAGAATGTTCAACCTCTAATATATACAATGTTATCTCGAAATATGGCACAGTCGCTTACGTCATATCAATGAAACAAGATTAACTAAGCTACATAAGGATGGGTATTTCAGTAGAAATTCAAAGACTTCAAGGATGAAGTAGAAAATCAGCTTAATAAAAGTATTAAGTCACTAAGGTCTGACCGAGATGGTGAATACTTAAGCAACGAATTTCAAGATTACTTGAGAGAAAATGGCATTGTTTCCCAGTGGACTCCTACGGGAACTCCACAGCATAATGGGGTCTCCGAAAGGAGAAATCGGACATTATTAGATATGGTCCGATCAATGATGCCAGACACGGATCTATCTCTTTCATTTTGGGGTCTTGCTTTAGAAAATGCAACACTACTACTAAACCAAGTTCCTTCCAAGACTGTTAGTCAAACACCATATAAGTTATGGTATGGGAAACATCATAGTCTTAGTTATCTAAGAATTTGGGGATGTGACGCATATGTCACGCTCACATAAACTAACAAATTGGATATATGGCAGTCAAATGTAAGTTTGTAGGATATGTCTTGAACTCAAAAGTATACGTGTTCTACATCCCAAATGAACAAATAATATTTGTCTCATTAAATGCTAAATTTCTATAGAATGAATTCCTTCTCAAGAAATATAGTGGGAGTAGACTTGACCTCGATGAGGTACGAGAAGAACAAACTAACATAGAACTAAACCCCATGCCACTCAAAAGGGCAGCGACGGAACAACCACAAGGTTATGAACTGAGAAGGTCTGGTAGGGAAATACATGAGCCTGAAATATATAGTTTCCATATTGATGAGGAACATGATCAGGTCATTGATAATGACGATCCCACCAGTTATGACGAAGTAATGCGTGACATTAATTCAGTCAAGTGGCTTGAGGCCATGAAATCTGAAATAGACTCTATGTATCAAAATCAAGTCTGGGACTTGGTAGATGCACCTGAAGGGATAAACCCCATTGGCTGCAAATGGATTTATAAGCGTAAAACTAATGCAGAAGGCAACATCCAAACCTATAAGGCTAGGTTTGTGGCGAAAGGTTATAGACAAATCCAAGGAATTGACTATGACAAAACCTTCTCATATGTTGCAATGATAAAGTCCATTCGAATTTTACTAGCATTAGCTGCACACTTTGATTATAAGATTTGGCAGATGGATGTCAAAATAGCTTTCCTTATTGGGAACCTCATAGAGGAAGTCTATATGACACAACCTGAGGGGTTTGCATCTAAGGATGATCATAATAAATTATGCATGCTTAAACGATCCATTTATGGACTCAAGTAAGCCTCCAGAAGTTGGAATATACGATTTGATGAGACAATCAAAGAATTCTACTTCATCAAAAATGTAGACAAGCCTTGTGTTTACAGGAAAAGTAGTGGGAGTGCTGTTGTATTTCTTGTATTATATGTCGATGATATATTAATCATCGGGAATGATATTCCCATGATGCAAGCCACCAAGCAATGGTTATCTCAGAATTTCTCCATGAAAGATTTAGGAGAATCAGCCTACATCATCGGCATTAAGATCTATCGTAATAGATCTAAGAGGTTGTTAGGACTTTCTCAATCTACGTACATAGATAAAGTTTTGAAAAGGTTCAAAATGGAAGATTCCAAAAGAGGTAATTTACCTACTTGTCATGGAATCAAATTATCTAATGAGCAATGTCCACATACTCCTTCAGATAGAGAGCGTATGAGTAGGATCCCTTATGGTTCAGCAATAGGATCGATCATGTACACCATACTATGTATAAGACCTGATGTCTCTTATGCTCTTAGCATAACGAGCAGGTATCAAGCAAATCCTGGTGAGCAACACTGGGCAGCTGTCAAAACAATCCTTAAGTATCTGAGAAGAACTAAGGATGTGTTTTTGACATACGGAGATTATTCTGAGATGAAAGTCATTGGTTACTGTGATGCGAGCTTTCAGACCGATAGGGATGACATCAGATCGTAAACAGGATATCTGTTTACTTTGAATGGTGGTGTTGTAAGTTGGAAAAGCTCAAAGCAGTCAACTACAGCGGACTCCACCACTGAAGCCGAGTATATTGCAGCATCTGAGGCAGCTAAATAAGCAGTCTGGATAAAGAAGTTCATCACGGAGCTGGAAGTGTTTCCCGCGATAAAGAATGGCGTCACGATGTACTGTGACAACACGGGCGCCATTGCTAAATCAAATGAACCAAGGTCCCACCAGAAATCCAAGCATGTACTCAGGCGATTTCATCTCATCAGGGAAATTATTGAGAGAAAAGAAGTTATTATAGAGAAAATACCTACAGAAGATAATCTTGCAGATTCTCTGACTAAAGGGCTGACTCAACAAAAGCATGATAGGCACACCCGAGAGTATGGTGTCCAGATTCATACTAGTTGGCTATAGTACAAGTGGGAGATTGTTAGGGATATGCCCTATACCCAACTTGTGGATGGGCTATATGTACATGTATTTGTAATATTTTCAGTAATTAATAAAATGGCAATCTTTATCATACGTGTCTTACATAACTTATATGAATCATCAACACTGTAATAAAGCCTTTGGAGTAATAAGACGATGGCTTCCACGCCTTATGAGAATCATTACTCTTAAATGTTCATAGTCATAGTTTTGTGAATAATATAGGCGTTCACAAAGCGTAGAGACTAGCATGATGATATGATCCGCCCTTAAGTGGGGTAGCCGATCTCATAGGCTACTAGCGAATATCCGTCCGCTTGGTGTATCACACGGATGCATGAGTTGCTCGTGTCCATCGAACTGACCGCCGAAAGTTTTCATATAGAGTGTTTATCCCATGTGTCTGTGAGAACTATGACATTCTCCTTCCCCGGTTTAAAAGATCCGGTCATAAGACTTGAGGTCTTTACAATCTTATGTGTGGATCAAATAAATTTGACATTCTCATTCCCCGGTTTAAAAGATCCGGTCATAAGGGTATGATTGGGTCATTTATTGAAACACATGAAGTTTGTAAAGATACAACAGAGAATCGCCACTCTCTCGGATAATATTTTCTTATAAGAGTAGTATTCCAGTTCGCGGGTTGATATGTGTGATCAGTGCTTGAGACTGTGGCTACAGCGGAAGAATCATGTGAGATTCTTGGGTTAGCACGATTTATGACACTATCAACATCATACCTTTGACCATATGGGTAGACATTTTCCGTACCCTAGGTCAATAGGTGGTGATACAGTGAGGCGACGGACCGTATATATGTGAATCGCATACAGAAGGGTATATATATCTTTACTTCTCATTTGGGGGCCTTGGCATGTTGCTAGATGTCAACCTTGGTCATTGAAATCGAACGACCATCTGATCAGAGGATAATTTATGTTCGATTAAATTATCACGATTTATTTCATGTCCAACTTGAGGGGAACCCAAAGGTCACACAACAAAGTCGAAATCAATGGTTAACAGTGCACTGTACAATATAAACAGCATATATGATTGCTGTAGGAATTGTTCATAAATGGTTCAATGTGTTTAATTATTGAACAGATCATTTATGAGGTTCCATAGTGGCTTAGGGATTGGTGAATGACGATGGGGGCACTTTGGAATTGGAATTAAAAAAATTACTATTCACATGAATATTAATTTTTTTTTGTTATTTGTTTTGAATTCCAATTCGGCCCAAACTCTTATTAGGGTTTATAATCTCATTAAACCACTAAATTAAGATCCAATAGCTAAGATTAAATTAGCTTTTATCCCACATCGGATTCTTAATTAATTTTGTTGTCTTTGGAGCACTATATAAACTCAAAGAATTCTTTACAAATTTGTTTCACCAAACCTATCATATCTTGGGTTTAGATAAGCGAGCAACTCTAAAGTTTAAGAGTAAGCCACTGATTTTTAGGATCTTTAAGTCTAATTGACCTGAGGAACCTCGAGTTAAAAGTTTTGAGGTATTTGTCTAGGCTAGCACCAAGGGCAAAATACCCGTGCACTCAAGGCGTAGTCTTGCCATTGAGTTTTGGCTTTGGTGTGTGCATCTTTGGAGGCCACACACTTGGATAGCTCTTTGGAACGTGGAAGAGCTTGCTGAGTTCGAGAAAAAGCTTGTAGATTGGAGGGATGACTGGAGGAGTACACGGTTCAAGTAAGTCTTTTTCTTTCTTTATTTTATTTAGAGTTCTTATGATAGTTAGCATGTTTAGGTTTATGTTATTTGCATGTTTTATGAGTTTTATGCTTAGAATATATAGTAACATGCCTAGGCTTGTAGAATAATCAAAACAAATGGGTCTTGGGCAACGGGAAAGCGGCATAATAATTTTGATTTTCCGCTGCGCACTCGCGGCCGCTTCCCAACAGTCTATGGTGGAGCTGGCTCTTCAAAGACTTCTGGGAAGTCAAAGAAAATAAAGATGGGGAAGAATAAGACATCAAAGAAGAACTCCAAGAAGCGCAAAGGCGCAAAACCGAAAGTAACTCGTGATCAATGTCAACAATGCAAGAAGTCTGGACACTAGAAGAAGGATTGTCCTGAACTAAAAGGAAAATCATGACTCTCAGGTACGCTTTGTATTTTTTCAATTGTTGACATCGCATTAGCCTTATATGTAAATAGTGGATGGGTGTTAGACACTGGTAGTCCTACTCATATTTGCAATTCCCTGCAGGAAATGAGGGTTAGAAGAAGGCTGAATAAATGAGAGATCCAGCTTGGAGTTGGAAATGGCAAGACGTTGGATGTTAAAGCCATAGGAACGATTATTTTAAATCTCTCTAATGGTTGTAAATTAGATTTATGAGACTATTATTATGTACCTTCACTTATCAGACAAATAATATCACAGCCAATATTAGATAAAGAGGGTTATAAAATAAACATTAAGTATGAAACTTTATGTTTATATGATAAATATAATTTATAGAAATGTGAATATTCTTTATCAAACGGTCACTATGTTTTGGAAACATATAGAGATGTTTTTGATTTAGAGGAAAATACAAAAAAAAAATCTGAATTAAATAATACTGAATTATGACATATGAGATTTGGCCACATAGGTGTTAGACTTCTATCCAAATTGGTAAATGATGATTTGATTGAAAATCTTACCTTAGATCTTTATCTGATTTATGAGTCATGCATCCAAAGAAAGATGACAAAGACCTTATTTCTAGGTGTTGGATACAGAGCTGGAGATTTATTGGAACTAATACACAACGATGTGTGTGGTCTATTAAATCATATCACTCATGATGGTTCAACTTACTTCGTAACTTTCACGGATGACAAGTCTAGGTTTGGATATGTCTATTTGATGAAACATAAGTCGGAAATTTTTAACAAGTTCAAATTATTTTGAAACGAAATAGAAAAACAAACCAGTAAATTCATCAAATGCCTTCGGACAGATCGAAGCGGTGAATACATGAGTGAAGAATTCAGAAATTATTTAAGGGAGAATGGAATTCTTGCCCAATATAGCCCACCAGGAACACCTCAACACAACGGAGTGTCTGAGCATAGAAATCATACTTTATTGGATATGGTGCGAACAATGATGAGCGATACATATCTTCTTTATTACCTTTGGGGTTATGCTTTAATAACTGATATCTATATACTTAATAGGGTTCCATCAAAAGCTATTTCTACGACCCCCTACCAGATATGGTTCGGTAGAAATTCAAGTCTTAGGCATTTAAAGATTTTGGGTTGGCCTGCATACGTTAGAATTGTGCAGCGGGATAAACTAGCTCCCATGGGGTATAAATATAGGTTCGTTGGATATCCTGATAATTCCATGGGATATCAATTCTACGATTCCGAGCAATGAAATGTATTTGTTGTTCACTTTGGAACTTTTCTTGAAAATCAATTTTTGAGAGAAAGTGGGAGTTGTAGAGAGATTAAACTTGATGAGTTTGATCCGAATATTAAGGAACTTGAGATGGAACCAGAGCTCCAAATAACTAAAGGTTACACTCAACGTCCTGAGATTGACTATGATGAAACTTTTTCACCAGTAGCCATGCTAAAATCTATTAGGATTCTCTTAGCCATTGCTGCATATCACGACTATGAGATATGGCAGATGGATATGAAAACCGCTTTCCTAAATTGATTCCTTGAGGAGGATATCTATATAGAACAACCAGAGGGTTTCGTATCCAGTGAGACTTCAAACTTGGTTTGTAAGCTCCAAAAGTCTATTTATGAACTTAAACAGGCATCCCGAAGCTGGAATCGTCATTTTGATGAGATAATTAGATTATCTGGATTCATCAAGAACGAGGAAGAATCATGCATCTATAAAAAAATGAGTGGAAGCATGATAGTTTTCATAGTCTTGTATGTAGATGACATCCTTATCATAGGAAATAATATAGGATTGATGCAAAGTGTGAAAGCCTACCTTTGCAAGAAATTCTCCATGAAAGATATGGGTGAAGCTTCTTATATACTCGGTATAAGGCTCTACCGGGATAGAGTTAGGAAGCTTATTGGGTTGTCCTAATCGACGTACATTGATAAGATGTTAGAAAGGTACAGTTTTACCAACTGCAAGGCAGTAAATGTACCTTTCCGATATGGTATACATCTTTCGAAGAAAATGGCACCTCAAATTAAGGAAGAGAGAGTTAGGATGTCTAACTTGCCATATGTTTCTTGTATTAGAAGCGTAATATATGTTATGCTATGTACTAGACCTGACATCAGTTTCGGCGTCAGTGTGACTAGTCGATATCAATATGATACATGTAATGATCATTGGACAGCCGTGAAACATATCATGTAATATCTTAAGGGTACTAGGGATAAGTTTATGATATACGGAGAAAATGAGTTACAAGGTAAGGGTTATATAGACTCCGACTTCCAGGGAGATCTAGATGATAGAAAATCGACATCAGGATATATATTTACCCTTAATGGTGGTGCTGTAAGTTAGTGTTATTCAGAGCAAGGCTCAACAGTTGATTCCACCACTGAGGCAGAATTTATAACGGCTTCAGAAGCTACTAAATAAGCTATTTGGATTAGAAATTTTATCACATAACTTGGCATTGTGCCTAGTATTATGGATTCGATCCCATTGTACTATGATAATAGCATAGCCATCGCGTACGCAAAGTAGCCGAGGGCGCATTCCAAGTCTAAACACGTGGAAAGGAAACACAACGTAATTAGAGAGTTAATTGAATGAAAAGACATAGTGGTCTTGAAGGTTCAAGAACAAGACAACATAGCAGACCCGCTTACAAAAGCCTTACCTTCTAAGTTATTCGACAAACATGTGGAGGAGATGGGACTGCGGTACCATCCAGATTGGCACTAAGCAAGTGGGAGCTTAATGGAGTTGGTGCTTGGAGTGCTAATCCGAATTGTACATTTTATTATTTATTAATAAAATAACTACATTTTCATTTCATACCTTCTTAATGGTATTGTCATTATGCATATTAGATTGATGTATAGATATGTTAAAAATGACGTCGTCCTTAAAATATTTTTGACACTAGGTGTAAACTATTCTTAAAGTAAATATTTATAGTCGTTGGTTTTGGAATATGGTCGAATTCCTATAACCTATAAGACTAGCACATGTCGTATATTGGAATTGGAGTTCCAATGGTTTAACCCCCGATGTACCTTGAGTTTTGGAAAATCGTATAGACATGTGGGTATTCGTTGAACGAATACTGAATGACTCATTGTGATTCCTAATAGTTGGAAGTACACACACCACTGTCAATAAGAATCTCCTCGAGTCGAGTAGCATATGTATCCTTGACTATAGAAGCAATGATTTTGTGTGAGATCCTCCACACTTTGGTGCCATGTATGTCAGAAACCTTTCAATGGTCTTGCCTATAATGTTCGTTGGGTGTTGGACTGATGCCCTTAGTAATCAAGTACGAAGAAGAATTATGTCAGGCCGCGTATTTTACCTAAAGGGTTTATGTTCCAATGTGAGTTAAGTCATGATTCTTAAGCTTTGGCTAAAGTCGATCAACCACCTAGGGTGGATCGCTCTTTATGAGAATAGTGGACATGTCGACATGAAATTTTGTACGTGCCAAATTTGGACCCGAGGGTAAAACTGTCATTTCACGTCAAGATTCAATACTAAAAGCCCATAAATATTGGCCCTTAAAAAACATATTAGAAAACCCAGCCCAGAAGACTTTATTTTATCGGTACAGTACACTACAAATGAAATGCTAAATAAAATAGACAGCATAAAACATGATTGTTACTAACTTTTACTTTTTCTAAACATAAACACATGCAACGCCGAAAGTTTGATCCAAGACACGTTGTGGGTTCCATAGCCAGATATATCAGCACATTGTAGGCCCATTGCCAGCTTTGATCACAGCTACGAAATAATCACTTTTCAGATCTATAAAAGGGAAGGTAATTCATAGTTCAAAGGCAGGCTGAACATCATTCTAAACTTCTATTCTCTGACACAAGTTCTGAGAATTCCATTCATTTGTCACCGCCCTCACGGCTATCAAAAGAAAGTAAGGTAACAATAAGCCTTATTTCCTCATATTACATAATGGCAGCTCATTTCACTATACTGACTTGAGCGTCGGAGTGTACCCGGCACCCACCATACCGGTGGTAGTCTACTCCCGTTCACTTTATCTTTGTTTTGCAGGATCGTTAATGCCCCCAATCTACAAATTCTGATTGTGGACCTCGGGTGAAAACCAGCATCCACAATTTGGCGCCCACCGTGGGGCCTTGGCGATTTATAGCAAACAAAAGATTTCACAGTCTACAATTCTAACTGTCATTCATGGCTTCGAGTAGCGAGTTGACACCAGATCCAACTTCAGCCCAAATATCTATGCTACAAGAACGGTTACGAACTTTGGAGGAGGAGAATTTGACCATGCGAAGCTCCAATACAAACCTTCGAAAGCAGTTAGAGTTAATCTCTTCCACCTCTCAACAACGTGATTCTCCGGGCAATGCCAACAATGATATAATTCCATCCAATCTTTTGGAAACATTCAATGATATGGCAAATGATGTTCCTTCTCCTGATGACCACCCAAGAAATACATTCCGTCCGCCAATTTCCCCAGCTGACCAGGCTCAGCAAGTCGCCTCCAGCATGCGCAAAGAAATGTCAGAGTTCAAAGAAGCGATATTGTCCAGTCTACCAGGCGTCAAACTGCCGATAAGAAAAGTAGAGCTGGGACAATTTCTGACACACCACCATTTTTTGAGACCATCACCTCTGTAGAATTGCCAAGGAAATTCAGCCCTCCAGATATGAAAATGTATGATGGGTCTACTGATCCAGACGACCACATCATCCATTACAAATATAAGATGATGTCAACAGGCCTGACCCCTCGACAATGGGAGGCCGGTATGTGCAGAGGATTTGGGGAGACATTGGCGGGTCCGGCCCTAACTTGGTTCATCAATCTCCCGTATAGGTCCATTGGGTCATACCAACATCTGGCAGACAAGTTTGTAGAGCATTTTGCGAGTTCTTGCAAGATTGAAAAGACTTCAGACGACCTTTGTGCCATCCAGCAAAGGAAAGGTGAATCTTTACGAAGCTACGTAGCTCGCTTCAATAAAGAAAGGATAACTATCCCGGACCTCCATCAACCTACTGCAGTAGAAGCATTCAGAAATGGTTTGCTTCTAGAAAGCGGACTTTACAAGAAACTCACTAAATTCCGATGCTACACGATGGATCAAGCCATGGCTCGAGCCCAAATTGAAATAAGGTGGGAAGAAGACAAGAGGAACAAGAGAAAGAGAATTTTTTTCTGGTTTGCAAAACAATAACACTCAAGATACTACTAAACGGCGCAAAGAATTTCTCAATAAAGCACCTCGGCCAACAGACAGGAAGGATCTTCCGAAAGTGAATCAACATTTCAACCGGGACTTCAAGCGCCAACCGTTAACTTTCAGGGGACAAGACAATTCTGCTAACAGGGAGAGACTCCCAGACTACAATTTTACTGTTTCCCCGGGAGAATTGGTTTCGGTACTCAAGAGGATGGGAAGCGAAGTAAGGTGGCCCCCACGCTCCAGAGATTTTTCAGTCAAAAAAGATACCAGCAAATGGTGTGAGTTTCACCGAGATTATGGCCATACGACAGCAGATTGTGTGGCTTTAAGATTGGAAGTATTGGAATTGTTGAATAAAGGGCACTTGAAGGAATTGCTTACAGATAAGGGCAAGGCTACAATGGCCAAGAGAAATGACAAAGAAGATGGCCCCATACCACCACCACCAATCAACAATACTGTAAGTTTTATTTCTGGTGGTTCTGAAGTTAGTGGTGTTTCATATTCCGCAGCGAAACGACATACCAGGGTTGCCACAATGGATTTTTCCCATTCGACGATGTCAATAGAAGAGACTTGTACAAACCTTACAATTGAATTTTCAGACGACAGCAATTCCGCCGAATGAATCCGCATCACGATGCGCTGGTAATCTCATTACAGATTGCAAATTTCATGGTCAAAAGAATCTTGGTCGACACAGGTTCGTCAGCAAATATCATCTTCAAGGCAGCCCTTTCCGACATGGGAGCAGAGATAGAAAAGATCAACAGGAAGTCGACTGTTCTTATTGGGTTCAGTGGCGAACAGAAATTTACCATTGGAGAAATATCTCTTCCAGTCTATGCAGGAGGAATCAATAAGTTGACTTCATTTTTAGTCCTCGATTGTCCCTCAGCCTACAACTTGATCGTTGGCCGACCTTGGATTCATGAGATGAGGGCAGTCTCCTCAACTTATCATCAAGTACTCAAATTTCCCACTAAATGGGGAATTCAGGAGATTGTAGGAGATCGACACGCTTCAAGAAGTTGTTACCAGACTACTTTAAAGGCGAAATCTCAGTCGGCATAGCAATTAATGGAGGGATCCGATGTTACACACCACCATCAGCCAAGCGTGGAGGAGCTAGACGAAGTCTCAATACACCCAGAATATGCAGATCACAAAGTACCAATTGGAGTTAATCTGGATCCCAAGCTACGAACCGACCTAATTGATTTCTTGATGAAGCGACATGATTGTTTCGCCTGGTCACACGAGGATATGACCGGGATCGACCCAGAGTTAATCACCCATGAGCTCCATGTAGATCCAAACTACCCTCCTGTCAGGCAGAAAAGAAGAAAGTTTGCCCCGGAGAGAAATCAGATCATCAATGAAGAAGTCCAAAAATTGTTACAAAATGGAGCCATCAAGGAGGTTCAATTCCCAGAATGGTTAGCTAATGTGGTGATAGTACGAAAGAAGAACGGGAAATGGAGAGTTTGCATCGACTTCACAGATTTGAACAAAGCGTGCCCCAAGGATTCCTTCCCATTACCTCATATTGATTCCTTGGTTGACGCTACAGCAGGCCATGAGTTACTGAGTTTCATGGATGCCTATTCAGGCTACAATCAAATCCTCATGCATCCGAACGACCAGGAGAAAACTGCATTCATCACCAACAGAGGCATATATTGTTATAAAGTGATGCCATTCGGACTCAAAAATGCTGGAGCAACCTATCAACGAATGGTGAACAAAATGTTTTCTCAGCAGATAGGGAAGACCATGGAGGTTTATATAGATGACATGCTGGTAAAGTCAATAGAAGCCGAACAACATCTCACACATTTGGAGCAGGCATTCGACACAATGAGGAAGTACGGTATGAAATTAAATCCAGCAAAATGTGCTTTTGGAGTCGCTTCAGGGAAATTTCTTGGATACATGGTCACGCGACGAGGAATAGAAGCCAATCCAACTCAGATCAGATCTATTCTTGACATTCCTTCTCCTTCCACTCCGAAAGATGTCATGCGACTTGCCGGGAGAATAGCCGCACTTAATAGATTCATTTCCAAGTCGACCGATAAGAGTTTTCAATTCTTCTCAGCCTTGAAGAAGGCAAAACACTTCGAGTGGACTCCCGCCTGCGAAAAGGCGTTGACAGAACTCAAACGATACTTATCTTCTCCACCATTGTTATCTAAGCCACTCGACAATGAAAGATTTTTCTCTACTTAGGAGTCTCAGAACAAGCAGTAAGTGCAGTCCTGATCCGAGAAGAAAACGGAACTCAACTCCCAGTCTACTATGTGAGTAAAGCGTTGTTAGATGCAGAATCACGCTACACTCATATGGAAAAATTGGTACTGGCGCTGGTAACTGCAGCAAGGAAGCTACGACCATATTTTCAGGGTCATCCAATCACTGTCTATACATCATATCCAATGAGGAGTATTCTTCATAAACCTGAGCTTTCAGGGAGACTGACCAAGTGGGCTGTGGAACTAGGAGAGCACGACATCACGTACTTACCACGCACCGCGATCAAGTCACAAGCACTCGCAGATTTTGTTGCTGATTTCAGCTCCAGTCTACAGATACCAGCTGAACAAGAAATCCAATGTATCCATCCTTCCACTACCTGGAGTTTGGCAGTTGATGGGTCAAGCAATAAACGTGGATGCGGCTTAGGGATTGTGATTACAACTCCTGAAGGCGATGTGTTGCAACAGGTGATTAAATGTGGATTCAAAGTCTCTAATAACGAAGCCGAATACGAAGCCCTCATAGCTGGCTTAAATTTGGCCCAAGAGCTCGGTGCCAAGAAGATCGAAGTGAAATCAGATTCTCAATTAGTCGTGAATCAATTCCAGGGTTCATATCAAGCTAAAGATTCACAGATGGTTTCTTATCTAAAAAAGGTAAAAGAAATCCAGTCGACATTTGAACAGGTAACCATTTCTCAAATCCCCAGAAATGAAAATAAGCACGCAGATGCTTTAGCTACACTGGGTTCATCGATTGAAGGAGAAAAAATCCAGTCCATCCCAATTGCATATTTGCAGTGGCCTGCGATTTGGAAGAATGGAATCGAAGAAGTTTCAACACACTCACATCAGGCGACTCATGGTTGACTCCAATTGAGAAATATTTACAAAACGGCATGCTTCCAGAAGATAAAATTGAGGCTCGAAAGATTCAACGACAAGCTGCCAGATTCACGCTACATGATGGGCAACTTTTGAAGAGATCACTTTCTGGTCCCTACCTCAAATGTCTCACTCCAGAGGAAGCCCGGTACGTTTTGACCGAACTTCATGAAGGGGAATGTGGAAACCATTCCGGTGGAAGAAGCTTAGCCTCCCGAGCCCACACGACGGGATACTATTGGCCATCTATGCGGGCTGATTCGGTTGAAATCACTCGAAAATGCGAGAAGTGTCAAAGATTTGCCCCCGTCTCACACTTACCACCAGAGAAGTTGAAGCCGATTCTCTCACCATGGCCATTCATGAAATGGGGAATGGACATCGTTGGGAAGCTGCCTACCGCCCCTGGACAGCGAGTCTACATGCTCGTCCTTACAGACTACTATTCCAAATGGATCGAAGCAGAAGCCTTTGCCAAGATACGGGACTTAGAAGTGCAAAACTTCGTATGGAAAAACATCATTTGTCGATTCGGTCTGCCGAAGGAAATTGTAACTGACAATGGGTCCCAATTCATCAGTTACCGTTTCCAAAACTTCTGCAAGAATTGGGGAATCAAGTTGAACTTTTCAACTCCACGTTTTCCTCAAGCGAATGGACAAGCTGAATCATCCAACAAGACGATCTTGAATACAATGAAGAAAAGATTAGAGAAATCAAAAGGAGCATGGGCAGATGAACTTCCAGGTGTCTTGTGGTCCTACAGAACTACGGCCCGGTCATCAACTGGTCAAACCCCATTCTCCCTTGTGTTTGGGTGTGAAGCTGTGATCCCAGTAGAGGGAGTTGTTCCAACTCCTCGATACCAATGGCTCGACGAAAACACGAATCAACAACTCATGAGTTATAGCCTTGATACGGTTGACGAAATGAGAGAACAAGCCTCCATACGACTTGCAGCACATCAGCAGAGAATGGCCAGATATTTTAACAAGAATGTTCGGTGCAGAACGTTTAAAGAAGGAGATTGGGTCTTACGGAAAGTATTTCAGAATACCAAAGAGATCAAGGACGGAAAGCTAGGACCAAATTGGGAAGGCCCATACGTCATTACGAAGATTGTTGGGCAGGGCGCCTAAAAATTGGAAACGACAGAAGGAAGGCCAATTCAAAATAGCTGGAATGCAATTCATCTCAAACGGTTTTACCGGTAATTTTTATTTTTCTTTTGTGTTGCCCATTTGGCCAATGAAGTATTTTATAATAAAATGTTGTGTGATGAAATGTGTGCATTCTGATATAACTATATAGTAAAAAAGAAACCTTAGATATAAAGCAAAAAGGAAACATTTTGTATTAGCAATTTCCCATTACAAAAAGATAGTCAAAATTAAGATTACATATTCATTCCACGGGCGTATCAGTCGACGGAACTTCATGGGAAGGCTGAGCTTCCGCTAGTGGAACATCAGCGGCCTGACTGGGTACAAAAGGGATAATTTCAGTCGTTCCAGGGACCCCTACCTACCGTCTCAGCCTTTTTTTCTCCATTATGGCTATTTCTTCTTCGGCTTCTCCAATGGCCATTTGCTCTTCTTCAGCAGCTTCTTTTGAAATCACTTCTTCTCCCTTTTTTCTCTTCTTCACCCTCGCTTGTAAGTGAAACCCCAGCAGCCAGCCTCTCATATTCGCGAATCCATTTCCTCGGTTTCCAAGCGACATTCTGGCCAGCTAAATATTCTTCCATTAGGTTGCTCCTCTCTTCATCATTGATTCGAAGGCAACCAATTCGAGTTGGTCAAGCAACTCGGCCTTTTCCTTCCTCAAGCCCTCCAAACTTTCTTTGAACGCTTCATTGGTAGCCTCAGACACTTCCTTCTCCAATTTCAATGTCGCTTGAGTCTCTCTCAGCTCTTTCTCTACCATCCTCAATTTCCTTTCGGTAGCGTCAAAATTTGCTTTCAGCTCACCGAAATCTCTTCTGACCGATGTGTTTGCTTTTTCTAAGTCCCTCATCCTCCTCTGGCTTAATTCAGCATACTGTTGCATGAAAATACCACATTCCATAACCTGAAAGAAATTCCTTTTAGTACATTCCATACGACTTCTTCAAAATCGATAATATATATATGATAGATATTTATACCTGATAACTTAAAGCCGAAATCTTCTTGCTTGTTTCGGTTGGACCCAATTCAATCAGTCGCTTCTCGTCTTCTTCCAGCAACAGACGTTTAATAAACTTAGAAAGGCTAGAAGGATCCGAAATTGCAGTAGACCCGTGGGGAATCCTCACTACTACGCCTTCTGCGTCTTCCTCCACTTCTACTACTGCCTTTCTCTTTTTCGAAGCAGATACCTTCTCAGTCGACTGGGTCGTCGTTTCCGATACATTTACCGGAACGACTTCAGCTGGTTTGGCGATGTCCAAATTTGCGGTTTCAGGCTCCTTCTCTTTGGTTTTCTTAGTCTTCCTCCTCCGGTTCCTCATTTCATCAAGTTTTGGCACCTTAAATGGACCCGACATCATCTCAACTGCGCATAAAATTCTTCAGGAGTCAGCGGTGTTAGAAATAGCAGCCTCCCAAATGTAACCTCAATCGCCCAAGTGCACAAAATCACTGCCAAAATATGCTTACTCAAAGCCAAGGGAGTACCTTCAGAATAAACCACTTCTTTCCACAGAGGAGTTAACTTCAGTCTCCTCTCGTCTAAAGCCGCTCTCCAATTCCTCTTCGAGTCGGGCAAACCGAGGATGCGGTTAGTATTTGCGACGGCTCGTTGAGTAGTATCGAATGTTCTATTCAGCTGAAGACCTGAAAGAAGATCAAGAAGAATATTTACAGTCATACAAGTTGTAATATAGAATTTAAAAGGGTGAAATAATACTCACTCGACGGATTCCAATGTTCAGGTATTTCTCCACTCCCATTCGACCCAAACATACACTCTCCTCTCTCTCACGAAGAAATAACTTTTTTGCCAATCACCCCTATCGTTTGTTGTAAGCCCCAATACCAAGTGCTCCCTCTTTTGGCGTAGATACAGGTGATATCTCCCTTTTTCTCTTAGGTGTTCTTTCATATAGTAAGTATACAATAATTCTCGCACCCCAAACACGATCCCCAATTCAAAAGACATGCACTCAAGCGACAGTAGAATCCTCCAAGTGTTTGGCATTAGTTGCGATGGAGCCAGTAGGTAGTGATTCAAGACTTCCCATACTAACTTTGGAACGGGGAATCTGAATCCATCAATAAAGGGACGTTCATAAAACCCAATCCACCCAGGAATTCTGTAGTCTATCCTTTCTGTCGGCGATGCTAACCTTACTTCAATTGATGAAGGAAATCTATATTTCAATCTCATCTCTCTCATCGATCTTTCATGTCACTCGACTAGCTGGATTTTTGGTTAAGATATTTGTCGGTTCACTCGTACTTGGGATCTCACTCGACTCCTCAATTGTAGGTAATGATCTAAGTGGCGTAGCTTCGGTGGGTATTCCTAACGGTGGTCTAGCTATAGTTACAATTCCAGCCTCTTTAAAATCTTCATACGACCAATCATCCCTAATAGTTTCTTCATCGCTTGATTCACTTATAGGTTGTTCAATATATTTGTCTATTTGAGCACCTAAACTACCCAACGAATCCTCACTCGACATTTTCTAAACAACAACACAAACAAATGTCCTAAAAATTTCTACCCCTTTGAAGATCAAAACACGTCCAAACCATAAACAAAATCCGTAAGTTTCACATATTTTTCAAGATCTAGCGGCCTATTTGACTTAGAACAAATTGAATCTACAATATGAACATTTGAAGATGTTGAAGAATACGAAGAAGATTATGAAGAATACCTTGAAATATTGAGAGCTCCCTTAAGCTTGCCAACCGAGAGAAATTTTTGTTTGAGACCAAATGAGACCCACTACCCATTCTTATACTCTCCTTTTTAGGCGCCACAATTTCCCTCCAAAAGACACCTCGAAAACCCCACTAGGGTTTCAGTATATGAACTTGGGCTCCAAACTCCAACAAGCCCAACTTCCTTACTATCTTCCAAGGATATTATCATTGTGTAGACATCTTTGGCGATTGGTTGACATCTGTCAATGAATTTATTCCCTTCAGAGTAAACCCCAACGTCTTGTTTCATTCTACAAAAGTAAACTCGAATCAAAATGCATAATGATTCATATAATCAACCAATCAAGATACATGCATGAAATCATTATTGGATTAGTTCACTCGACATTATGTTCTAATCATGCAGATCGTCTTCAGTCAACATTAGGCGGTAACATTTACATTTTAGAAGGTTATTTCAATCGTCATATATACAAGTGAATATTTGTTCCTTACATGATCGTCTCAGTCGACAGATGTATAGTAGGATACTTCCAGAAATATTCCAGTCGACGGTATATGGTATGAAACTCTGCATATAATCCAGTCGACAAATATGTGAAGATCTTTGTAAGAACACTCCAATCGACAAGCGTGAGTGAATGTTTCATGTATTACTTTCAGTCGACATATATGCACGAGATTTTGCAGGTACATTCCAGTCGACAATATGATAATAATTCATGTTATTATTCCATACGACATGTATATGGTAAGATGATTGCGGTACATTCCCAGACGACAAGCATGATAGGATGTTTTGAGTTATTATTTCGTCTCCAACCGACATGCTGTGTGATGTATATTTTTTCTTTTTCTTTCGTCATTCGACACAATTAGGTGGTGTTCATAAAGCGAACATATTTTTATCAACATTACTAGGTATACTTACACTTACACCATTACATATCTCCCACTCGACATCAGTGAGGCTCTAAATTTGTAATAACCCAATCGACATTGCTATATATATTGCTTGATGAAGTGTCGGTCGGTAACTGCATGAATGCAGCTTGGGATTGTTATATTCTACACTTACATAATCTGAGACATGATATGAATCTCATTCGACATTTCTAGTATGTAGTTTGAGAATTATCATCACTACTACCACTACACATGTACTTCTTGAGTCTTGATTATACATCTCATACGACATCTACACACACCGAAGCTTGGAATTTGTTGGTGACTTCATCCGACACTATAGCCATATATCCTGACTTCATCAGGTTCAGTCGACTGGGAACATTCCCCACTGGCTCACATAGAGTCAAGTTTAAGACCTGGCCTTCAGCTGGTCCAGGCGACATGAGTAATTCCCCTGGTCCACGGACCCGTAGCATTGGGATTTTCCTGACCTTCACCAGGTTCAGTCGACTGGGAACATTCCCCACTGGCTCACATAGAGTCAAGTTTAAGACCTGGCCTTCAGCTGGTCCAGGCGACATGAGTAATTCCCCTGGTCCACGGACCCGTAGCATGGGGATTTTCCTGACCTTCACCAGGTTCAGTCGACTGGGAACATTCCCCACTGGCTCACATAGAGTCAAGTTTAAGACCTGGCCTTCAGCTGGTCCAGGCGACATGAGTAATTCCCCTGGTCCACGGACCCGTAGCATGGGATTTTCCTGACCTTCACCAGGTTCAGTCGACTGGGAACATTCCCCACTGGCTCACATAGAGTCAAGTTTAAGACCTGGCCTTCAGCTGGTCCAGGCGACATGAGTAATTCCCCTGGTCCACGGACCCGTAGCATGGGGATTTTCCTGACCTTCACCAGGTTCAGTCGACTGGGAACATTCCCCACTGGCTCACATAGAGTCAAGTTTAAGACCTGGCCTTCAGCTGGTCCAGGCGACATGAGTAATTCCCCTGGTCCACGGACCCGTAGCATGGGGATTTTCCTGACCTTCACCAGGTTCAGTCGACTGGGAACATTCCCCACTGGCTCACATAGAGTCAAGTTCAAAACCTGGCCTTCAGCTGGCCCAGGCGACATGAGTAAATCCCCTGGTCCACGGACCCGTAGCATGGGGATTATCCTGACCTTCACCACCTTCAACCAGTTCATTAGAATAGAGAATCATGATCTTCAACTGGTTCAGAAAATCATCATTGTTAAGATTAAATGACTACTCCTAACGATTAAGAATAAGTTTTACATACTAAAGAGCAAATCCCAGATGATACATTCGATTTATTACTCTCAAAGTCAAAAACTTTTTGACTTAAAGAGTAGGGAACAAACTGTACGTGCCAAATTTGGACCCGAGGGTAAAACTGTCATTTCACGTCAAGATTCAATACTAAAAGCCCATAAATATTGGCCCTTAAAAAACATATTAGAAAACCCAGCCCAGAAGACTTTATTTTATCGGTACAGAACACTACAAATGAAAAGCTAAATAAAATAGACAGCATAAAACATGATTGTTACTAACTTTTACTTTTTCTAAACATAAACACATGCAACGCCGAAAGTTTGATCCAAGACACGTTGTGGGTTCCATAGCCAGATATATCAGCACATTGTAGGCCCATTGCCAGCTTTGATCACAGCTACGAAATAATCACTTTTCAGATCTATAAAAGGAAGGTAATTCATAGTTCAAAGGCAGGCTGAACATCATTCTAAACTTCTATTCTCTGACACAAGTTCTGAGAATTCCATTCATTTGTCACCGCCCTCACGGCTATCAAAAGAAAGTAAGGTAACAATAAGCCTTATTTCCTCATATTACATAATGGCAGCTCATTTCACTATACTGACTTGAGCGTCGGAGTGTACCCGGCACCCACCATACCGGTGGTAGTCTACTCCCGTTCACTTTATCTTTGTTTTGCAGGATCGTTAATGCCCCCAATCTACAAATTCTGATTGTGGACCTCGGGTGAAAACCAGCATCCACAGATGTGCGCCCTCGAAAACTTGACGGTTAAATTCTAAGTTTCCTAAGCCAACTCGGATAGCACTACGATGGAGGGATTGTTAAACATATGTGAATAACCTTTATTTGTATATTTCGGAAGTTCTTCATGTTCTTCGTGAATTCGGAGTGGCTGAATTGCATACATATTACTAGGCTTATATACAACTTGTCTGAACTTAGAGAGTCTCAATATTAAGTGTACTCGTTGAGCACTTGGGTAGCCGATTAATTTTGATAAGATAATATTCGATATTATAATTATCAACCAAGATAATCAAGTGTTATGGGATAACATTGATTATTTACTTTGACCTATTTGGATTAATTGGATTAATTCAAAATTACACAAAGGGTTTAATTGTAAATTCATAAATATCTCTACCATTTGAGGATATTTTGGTAATTCCAAATTTGTATTAATATATGTAAATCTATATGTCTTGATTTAATTTGATTAAAAAAAAGTGGTAGACAATGAGCTAATTCATTAAGTAAATATTGGCTTGATTTAATTAATTTAAATCAAAGTGGTAGACAATGGGATTAGTCACACCTAATTATGAATATTATGATGAATTTAATTAAGAATACCTAATATTTGATAAGACATTTATTGATTACAAATTGCCTAAGTTTTGCTATAAATAGCAAGCTTTAGGAAGGTTTTAATTAAGCTTAAGCAAGGTAAAAATTTATGAAATCTATACAAAAGTATTTCTTAGCGAAAATTAGCCTAAGTTAGATAAGTGCTTAGAAAAGCTTGTGTGGTCTCTATAACATTTCATCTAGGAGAAATCAAGATTGGATCTTGGAGTGAAGCTTGCTAGCATTGGAATCAAGGTTGGATCTTGAAGAAAAGCTTGCAACACTTTAGAAGTTCTCCCACCATTTAAACAAAGAGAAGGAAATTGGATCTTCACTTCAAGCTTGCTAGATAAGTTTGAAATTCTCTTACGTTATGAAATATGTATTGGATGCATGATCACATAACTTAATGTTGAAATAAGGCTAATAAATTGTGGTAGGATACTTTAGAAGTATAAACACAACTGATGAGTAGTAAATATTTCACTTTTTCCCACTCATTTGATCTAATATTTCGTATAGTTTCTCGAGTTTTGTGAACGTTTTAATGTATTTTGTGTTATTTTGCAGATAAATAAAGTTTGGAAAGCATTAGAGACAATTTTGGGCCAAAACAGTGAAAACAGACAAAAAGGGCAATTTGGTAATTTTGGTGGCGTCGCGACACCTAACGTGCACCGACTCTTTGCTAACGTGCGCCTGAACACGTGTCAAAATCTGAGAAATTGGTTTGCTAAAATGCGCCGTGCCACGTGTCACCATCACAGAAGATCTACTAACATGCGCATGCCACGTGTCATCATCTCAAGTTGCCGACAATCACCACCGCAGCATCATCATGACGTTACCGCCACATCATCATCATCATCACGTCATCAAATCATCATCATCACAATTATTGAGTTATCATGAACAGTGCCACGTCATCGGATAAGAATCTGAAACCGACAAACCAACGCGTGACACGTGTCACTGTTCCGGCATCGCGACGCCAAAGCCCTTGGCATCGCGACACCTGAAGCCTACCGGGGCCTATAAATTCAGCTTCAAATTTCAGATTTTGTAGTACCACTCTCTCTCTTCTATTCTATATAAAGAGAGAGTTTCTCTCTCTAGATTCTTTTAGTTTTTAGTTTTTTTTAATTTTTTAGTTTTGTATATAATTTTAATTACGTTTTGTAATAATAGTAATTTAATTTTTACTTTTTAATTTTTACAGTTTTTACTATTAACCATGAGAAGGTAACTTCCCCAGCTAGGGTGAAAGGTAATTCTTTTACTGTTACTATTTAGATTAATCTCCGTTAAAAATAATATATTCACTGTTTAAAATATTGACTTAAAAAGGATACCGCTATATTGGTCGGTTGGTAATTTAATTTTAATCTGGTTTAAACCTGACTAATCAAGGATACCGCCAGATTGGTCGGTTGGTAATTTAATTTTGGTTCCGCCTTAATGGCTGGTCGGACTTAATTTGACTTAATCAGGATATCGCCAGATTGGTCGGTTGGTAATTATATCACAAGTTTATATATTATTTTATGGGAGATATCTAAATTAGTAGTAGTAAAAGTAATTCATTTTACCTTAGCATTTTATTTTATTGTAATTTACTTTTCAGCTTTTACTTTATGTCTTTTACTTTTAAGTTTTTACTAGCCCTAGTTATGTGTTAGTTATCTGGGGTTGTGATGACTTTTAATATCACCGGTTTTATAAGGGGTTATTTTATAGTTTGGGTAATTTAAAGGTTTACTTATTAAGTCTTAAGCTTAATGCTTCTTGTTGTCTGATCACCAATAAGATTGATGTGGTAAATCTAAAATGAACTAGACATAGGGATTTTAGGTTTCAGCCTTAGACTTAATAGCCCACGATCTTCCTTGAGGATAGATAACCCTTTAATAGATTTCCTTACAGGATAGACATATACCTGTCGGGCGGGGGTAGCTATAATTGGAACTTAAACTTAATGAATCCAGATAATTTGGTTGACATAGACATATGGTTCAATTGGGTTAAACTGGGTATTTGCGTCTGACCATTGACAGAGGTTTTTGCATAATTTAGTGTTCCAGGTTAGTAAACTGATTTATTACACAAACATAAAATAATCACTTCATCTTTTAAAAGATATTAGAAGTATTCACAACCCTAGATCTTTGTATCTTTTGTTATTTTCCTTAGTATTTTCTTTTGTTTTTTTTATTTATTTATTTATTTAGCAAATCTACAATCAACCAAATCAATCAAGCAATCATTCTCTTCTCCCTCAATTAGATATCTGTAAATAAATAGATTCAATAATTAACAACAACAGTAGGAATTAAGTCATCGTGGGATAGATATTTTTATACTACTTGAACGATACGTGCGCTTGCGTTATACGTGTGTGTTTACGCCGGTCAACAACATACTTGTAATTAGGTCAAATATATTCATGTTGGACATGAAACAATTAATAAGAGTTTATAACTCAAGATTAAAAGCTTAGAGCTAAGGCTACCATTCTAGAATCATTTGACCACTTTTAGGTGAACTAGAATTGTTCATGAGACATTTCTTAATGGGATTCTAAAATTAGTTTATGATTAGATTCAAAATTTACGCAAGTGCGTATTTAGAATAAATTTATGTTTTTGTAAAAATATTTATTATTTTGAAAAACTTATTTTTTATTCTATAACATGTGTTAATGTTGGTTTTGATGTTAAAATTAATTTATGGTATTTTGAAAGTGTTTAAAAAAACCGAAAACAATTAAAACAAAAAAAAATTATGCCCAGCTTGCGCTACAGTGCACGCGGCACTGTAGCGCTCGCATCGCGCGTCAATGCCACTGAATTTATTTTTCTCATTCTAGAGTTTCCGGATTCTGATTTAGTCTTAGTTTTTTTCTATACACTCGTAATGAAATATAGTATTTCATTAAAATTACACCCATGCTAGATATCTACGGGTTAGACCCATTTTCTGCTGCGTTGGACACCGATCCGACCCTAGGGGTTTCACAACTGTCCCAACAAAATGGTATCAGTAGCAAGGCTTAACCACACAACACATGTTACATGTTAGACATTTATTTGAATCTATGCCTATTTATTTTAATTTAATTATGCCTAAATCATATTGGATATGTTGTATGTTTTAAAATAAAATTTTGACCTAATTAAGTTAATGACTTGATTGTCATAAATCTCTCATGATTAGGTGATTACTTTATTTTAAGTAAATATATTAGTAATGTATGAGCATTATTAAATGGTCTTTTTTGTCAATACGGAGATGAATGAGTTCTTACTACTTATATTCAATATCATCATTAGTGTGAGTATAAGTGCTCAGAACTTAGGTCGCTCTGGTAAAACATTAGATGCAGTGTGATGGTTTAACGCAGTCGCCCATAGCGTCATTAGTGTGAGGGTGTACATATAAAGCTCATTAGTGCACATTGATAAGTAAACACCTAGAACACATCTTAATCCAATATTTTCATTAGTGTGAGGATAAGAAAAGGTTCAGGGCCAAACTAAGAGTCACATTATGTGATTGACCTGTAAGGTCTACCTAATGAGTTTATAAAGGCCAAGATCGTCATTAATGTGAGGTTGGAGTAAATTTCATGGGATCCACTTCCCGCTGTGAAATTTTGATAGTCAAATTTTTATTTTTCCGTTAAGGGAGATTACAGAATTACGTAAAGTAGTGGATGGCACTAATAGGTTTAAAATTCCATAATCAATTAGT